>JBBBDQ010001991.1:427500-485000 GCA_037127315.1 Ascarosepion bandense | reverse complement strand
TTATATTTATTAATCATAAAAGAAAAAACTTACTACAGTTCAGCAACACCAAATATTCTTAAAAGAATTATGAAATGTTTTGTGTGTATAAACATGAATTAGTAAATATGGACATCAATACATAACATTATCAGAATAAAGAGTGGTAACTATAGGAAATTTAAAGCCAAAGCACCTAAAATTCAATAAAACATTTGATTACTATCAATATTTTCCTAAATTTTTAAGTTTAAGATTATGTAAAAAGAAGTTAGAATCTTTAGAAAGAGGAGCTGATGTTATATTCCTCAAGTAATTTTGTAGGTAAATTTTCGTTTTAGGTCCCAAAGGCTCCCCCCTTCAAATTTATCCAAAATAGCATTATTTCTGTGCAAATGCATATGCTGAACTCAAGTCAACAATTAGTTATTGAAGAAACCTACCTTTTTTGATCTGAACGTCCATAAAAAATAGAACTACATTTTGTCTCCCGTAACTCTAATGCAGTCATGTAATTAACTGCTGAATGACTTTCTGCATAGGACAACAAATTTCAGTCTATTTTCGGTCGATTTTCTTCCTTTACTGAAATTTCCGCCTATTTACTTCCTGTAATGAAAGTAATACGCTATTGTATTTCTACGCGTATTACTTTCATTACAGGAAGTAAATAGCCGGAAGTTTCAGTAAAGGAAGTAAATCGACCGAAATTTGTTGCATACGCAGAACGTCATTCTGCAGTTAATTACATGACTGCATTAGAGTTATGGGAGAGAAAAAGAGGAGCTGATGTTAGATTTCTCAAGTAATTTTGTAGGTAAATTTTTTATGTTAAATGTAAATGTTATGTTTAGGTCAATGTTTTATGATGTTTTTGTTCTCATTTTTGCAGACGAAAGCTACAGAAAGCTAAACAGAACTCGAAAAATTTAACTACTGATGATGCGAATGAAATTCCGTTGAGTGGAAATGAAACCAATGATTTAAATACTTATGAAAACATAGCCCCAAAAGCAGAACAGGATTTTAATAATGACCTTTATTCATCTGTGGAGAACGTCTTGTATGTAACAAGTGATTCAGTGGTTCAACCTCAGCTAAAGACACAAAATCCGTATGCAAACAAGGAAAATGCGCCAGTTTCTGAAGCTGTCTATGCTGTGGTTAACAAGCAAAATATAAAAGATGATTGTTCAACCCCTCCAGGGTGTTCATTGGATCAGTCTCCGCTAAAGGCAGAGAATCTGTACGCAAACACAGAAAGCACGCCAAAATCTGAAGCCCTCTATGCTGTGGTTAACAAGCAAAATATAAAAGATGATTGTTCAACCCCTCCAGGGTGTTCAGGGGATCAGTCTCCGCTAAAGGCAGAGAATCTGTACGCAAACACAGAAAGCACGCCAAAATCTGAAGCCCTCTATGCTGTGGTTAACAAGCAAAATATAAAAGATGATTGTTCAACCCCTCCAGGCGGGTCACCTCATGTTGTAGTGAATGGAGATGTATATGCCGTAGTTAATAAGCAAGAACAAAATTGTCAAATTTATTTATGATTTAATTTGAGAAGATATAAATGGAGAGAAAATGTAATGTCGTTTGTTGAACAATTTAAACAGGATTATTTTTTTAAAACTTTTGCATTGATTAAAACTGTTCTATAAGAAATGAAAGACACAAATGACGTATTGCGTTACTGGAGGATTTACATTAATTCATTTATTCATTAATTCTTTTTCTTTACGAGAATTCAGATTTTATTTTTATTTTTGAGTTTTGGGTCAATTTTCATCCAACCAGTTGCATCATGATACAGACATATTCTTTACAATGGGATTGATTTTCGTAATATGAATTGTTGTGGAGGAGAGAATATTCTACAACATCTAATATTCATCAGTAACAAATGAATTTTGAACAAATCTTTGAAGCTATAAACAAATAAATGCACCCCATTTTGCCCATTTACTGAAATTTATCTTCTAACTGAGATAAAATACTTCAATAAAAATAAAAATGAATTTCAATAAATAACAAAATATTTAAATTTTTCATTAAATAAAAAATCAAAATCCCAATTATGAAATTTTCGCAGAGGTTAAAAATGTATTCAAACTCAAACATTTTTTCAAAAAAACATGTTTATGTCAATTTCATTCAAATATGAAAATCTTTTTATTTAAATTTAAAAATTGAGTTGTTTTCAGTGTGAACTAAATTTCCTAACATTTTCTGGTTCTGACCCACGAGTTGTCTGTCTTCTGCCATTCTCCCTTTTAAATATGTGATGATATTATGAACAATAATGTTTCTTTTTCTACTTTTTGAATAATTGATGATACTGAAAACACTCACTTTATTCAATTTTTTTAAAAATATATGATTATAAAAAATCATTTTTGTTCTTTCAAACATTTTATGGTTATATTTTTAATAATTGTTATTTTTCTTTTTTAAATCAATGTATTATGATATGTCGAAATTGTTTTTTCTTTTTTCAAATATTTCCTGATTGTAAATAAATATTTTCTCTATAATATTCTTTTTAATTTAACTTTTTTGTTCTTTCAAATATTTTATAATTATATTTTTAATAATTATTTTCTCTTTCAAATTTCTGTGACTCTTGATATTTACGCTGCTCTACTTGGCTATTTGTACCGATTTATGGTCTCCATATACCTTTACAATGATGGGTTATTCTAACAGAATGCTGCTGCTATATCAACAGACCCTTAATACCCAGAAATCATTTGATGATCATTGCACAAATCTCTGACAAATGCTGTAACTACCGTGTTCAATTGATATGAAGCCAATCAGGTATTTCTGGGACATAATAGAGAGGTCAATTCCCACCAAAAAACAAACAAACCATGCATTACAAATGTAAAGGCAACTGATAGGACATCTATCAAGACAGCGTGTCTCAACATCTCCCTCTAGATGTCTTCTGACTACTTATGGTATCATTGCCATATTGAGTTATTGCCATTTTCCAGCCTTGAGATCTGACATGAAACTATATCCTGTTTTGGTCGGTCAATGCGCATGTCCTTGTTGTTGTTGTTGTTCTCATAAAGCCACAGCCCATGCCTTACCCGAGACTTGCCCATTCTTGCTTAAAGATTGATAAACAAATTCATCAATAGAAGGATGAGTAAAGAAGATGCTTAACAAAATACAGCATCTAGTACTCTGCCAAAAATAGATAAAAGACTTATGGCGTGATAATTTCAGGGATTAAAATGTTCACCAGAATTCTTAAAGACAGGAACTACAAATGAGGATTTCAAACAAGTTGGAAAGCAAGAAGCATCGAAGAATTATTTGTAGACATTGGAGATAACTAGAGCTAATTCTGGATTACATTTCTTTGGGAAAATTGTAGGGATGCTGTTAGGTCTGCAAACCTTGTGGAAATCTAGTTTTGGAGAGTATAGCAGAAAACATGGATAGAGTTATATGCATATCATTGAGTATCATTATTGAAAAGTCGAAAATGGAGTTTGGAAGAGATTTTCAAGCATTTTGCTTCATAAGCAGTTGATGACTTCAAACTGATCAAAAAGAGTAGGGATCGAGGACTTACACTGGTTCAGCACATTGAGGGTTTCAGCGAAAGAAAAGACTGGGTACAGAGAGTATTGACGAATGGATAAGTGATGAACGGAATTCAAAAAGATGGCAATTGATGTTGTCTTAACTTTTTGGAAACTGTAGTTATCAATGTGCATGTCCTTGTTGTTGTTGTTGTTGTTCTCATAAAGCCACTGCCCATGCCTTTCCCGATCCTTGTCCGTTCTTGTTTAAAGATTAATAGACAAATTCATCAATAGAAATCTAAAAGAACGCTGCGTAAAGTGAGTTGCATAACCAATTACTGCATGAAGTACTATGCCAAAAAAATCGCCTCTGGAAGAAGCCCAACTGGGCGATCACAGACGGAGACCTACATTTATGTGGCCTGGTGGCAAGAAACCAGAAGAGATATTCTACCAGTGGTGAAGGGTCCATGTATGCAATGCAAGCCAAAGACCTTATGTATGGAAAGATGGTCTCTGGAAGAAGACCCACTGGGGGGCCACAGACGGAGACCTACATTTATGTGGCCTGGTGGCAAGAAACCAGAAGAGATATTCTACCAGTGGTGAAGGGGCCATGTATGCAATGCAAGCCAAAGACCTTATGTATGGAAAGATGGTCTCTGGAAGAAGACCCACTGGGGGGCCACAGACGGAGATCTACATTTATGTGGCCTGGTGGCAAGAAACCAGAAGAGATATTCTACCAGTGGTGAAGGGTCCATGTATGCAATGCAAACCAAAGACCTTATGTATGGAAAGATGGTCTCTGGAAGAAGACCCACTGGGGGGCCACAGACGGAGACCTACATTTATGTAGCTTGGTAGCAATAAACCAGAAGAGATATTCTACCAGTGTTGAAGGGTCGATATATGCAATGAACCACAAAAGACCTCCTGCATGGAGAGCTGTCCTCTGAATAAGACACCCTGGGTGGCCACAAACGGGACCTACATTTATGTGGCTTGGTAGCAATAAACCAGAAGAGTTATTCTACCAGCGGTGAAGGGTCCATGTATACAACGCAACCTAAGAGATTTCCTTTATGGGGAGTTGACCTCTGGAAGAAAACCCGCTGCTCGGCCACAGACGGAGACCTGGAAGCAAGAAACCAGAAGAGATATTCTAGCAGTGGTGAAGGGCCCACGTATGCAATACAAGCCAAAGACCTTATGTATGGAAAGCTGGCCTCTAAAAGACGACTCACTGGGTGGCCACAGACGGAGACCTACATTTATGTGGCCTGGAAGCAAGAAACCAGAAGAGATATTCTAGCAGTGGTGAAGGGCCCACGTATGCAATACAAGCCAAAGACCTTATGTATGAAAAGCTGGCCTCTAAAAGAAGACTTACTGGGTGGCCACAGACGGAGACCTACATTTATGTGGCCTGGAAGCAAGAAACCAGAAGAGATATTCTAGCAGTGGTGAAGGGCCCACGTATGCAATACTAGCCAAAGACCTTATGTATGGAAAATTGGCCTCTAAAAGAAGACTCACTGGGTGGCCACAGACAGAGACCTACATTGATGTGGCCTGGAAGCAAGAAACCAGAAGAGATATTCTAGCAGTGGTGAAGGGTCCATGTATGCAATGCAAGCCAAAGACCTTATGTATGGAAAGATGGTCTCTGGAAGAAGACCCACTGGGGGGCCACAGACGGAGACCTACATTTATGTGGCCTGGTGGCAAGAAACCAGAAGAGATATTCTACCAGTGGTGAAGGGGCCATGTATGCAATGCAAGCCAAAGACCTTATTTATGGAAAGATGGTCTCTGGAAGAAGACCCACTGGGGGGCCACAGACGGAGATCTACATTTATGTGGCCTGGTGGCAAGAAACCAGAAGAGATATTCTACCAGTGGTGAAGGGTCCATGTATGCAATGCAAACCAAAGACCTTATGTATGGAAAGATGGTCTCTGGAAGAAGACCCACTGGGGGGCCACAGACGGAGACCTACATTTATGTAGCTTGGTAGCAATAAACCAGAAGAGATATTCTACCAGTGTTGAAGGATCGATATATGCAATGAACCACAAAAGACCTCCTGCATGGAGAGCTGTCCTCTGAATAAGACACCCTGGGTGGCCACAAACGGGACCTACATTTATGTGGCTTGGTAGCAATAAACCAGAAGAGTTATTCTACCAGTGGTGAAGGGTCCATGTATACAACGCAACCTAAGAGATTTCCTTTATGGGGAGTTGACCTCTGGAAGAAAACCCGCTGCTCGGCCACAGACGGAGACCTGGAAGCAAGAAACCAGAAGAGATATTCTAGCAGTGGTGAATGGCCCACGTATGCAATACAAGCCAAAGACCTTATGTATGGAAAATTGGCCTCTAAAAGAAGACTCACTGGGTGGCCACAGACGGAGACCTAAATTCATGTTGCATGGAAGCAAGAAACCAGAAGAGATATTCTAGCAGTGCTGAAGGGCCCACGTATGCAATACAAGCCAAAGACCTTATGTATGGAAAGCTGGCCTCTAAAAGACGACTCACTGGGTGGCCACAGACGGAGACCTACATTTATGTGGCCTGGAAGCAAGAAACCAGAAGAGATATTCTAGCAGTGGTGAAGGGCCCACGTATGCAATACAAGCCAAAGACCTTATGTATGGAAAGCTGGCCACTAAAAGACGACTCACTGGGTGGCCACAGACGGAGACCTACATTTATGTGGCCTGGAAGCAAGAAACCAGAAGAGATATTCTAGCAGTGGTGAATGGCCCACGTATGCAATACAAGCCAAAGAACTTATGTATGGAAAATTGGCCTCTAAAAGAAGACTCACTGGGTGGCCACAGACGGAGACCTAAATTCATGTTGCATGGAAGCAAGAAACCAGAAGAGATATTCTATCAGTGGTGAAGGGCCCACGTATGCAATACAAGCCAAAGACCTTATGTATGGAAAGTTGGCCTCTAAAAGACGACTCACTGGGTATCCAGAGACGGAGACCTACATTTATGTGGCCTGGAAGCAAGAAACCAGAACAGATATTCTAGCAGTGGTGAAGGGCCCACGTATGCAATACAAGCCAAAGACCTTATGTATGGAAAGTTGGCCTCTAAAAGACGACTCACTGGGTGGCCACAGACGGAGACCTACATTTATGTGGCCTGGAAGCAAGAAACCAGAAGAGATATTCTAGCAGTGGTGAAGGGCCCACGTATGCAATACAAGCCAAAGACCTTATGTATGGAAAGTTGGCCTCTAAAAGACGACTCACTGGGTGTCCAGAGACGGAGACCTACATTTAGGTGGCCTGGAAGCAAGAAACCAGAAGAGGTATACTAGCAGTGGTGAAGGGCCCACGTATGCAATACAAGCCAAAGACCTTATGTATGAAAAGCTGGCCTCTAAAAGAAGACTTACTGGGTGGCCACAGACGGAGACCTACATTTATGTGGCCTGGAAGCAAGAAACCAGAAGAGATATTCTAGCAGTGGTGAAGGGCCCACGTATGCAATACAAGCCAAAGACCTTATGTATGGAAAATTGGCCTCTAAAAGAAGACTCACTGGGTGGCCACAGACAGAGACCTACATTGATGTGGCCTGGAAGCAAGAAACCAGAAGAGATATTCTAGCAGTGGTGAAGGGTCCATGTATGCAATGCAAGCCAAAGACCTTATGTATGGAAAGATGGTCTCTGGAAGAAGACCCACTGGGGGGCCACAGACGGAGACCTACATTTATGTGGCCTGGTGGCAAGAAACCAGAAGAGATATTCTACCAGTGGTGAAGGGGCCATGTATGCAATGCAAGCCAAAGACCTTATTTATGGAAAGATGGTCTCTGGAAGAAGACCCACTGGGGGGCCACAGACGGAGATCTACATTTATGTGGCCTGGTGGCAAGAAACCAGAAGAGATATTCTACCAGTGGTGAAGGGTCCATGTATGCAATGCAAACCAAAGACCTTATGTATGGAAAGATGGTCTCTGGAAGAAGACCCACTGGGGGGCCACAGACGGAGACCTACATTTATGTAGCTTGGTAGCAATAAACCAGAAGAGATATTCTACCAGTGTTGAAGGGTCGATATATGCAATGAACCACAAAAGACCTCCTGCATGGAGAGCTGTCCTCTGAATAAGACACCCTGGGTGGCCACAAACGGGACCTACATTTATGTGGCTTGGTAGCAATAAACCAGAAGAGTTATTCTACCAGTGGTGAAGGGTCCATGTATACAACGCAACCTAAGAGATTTCCTTTATGGGGAGTTGACCTCTGGAAGAAAACCCGCTGCTCGGCCACAGACGGAGACCTGGAAGCAAGAAACCAGAAGAGATATTCTAGCAGTGCTGAAGGGCCCACGTATGCAATACAAGCCAAAGACCTTATGTATGGAAAGCTGGCCTCTAAAAGACGACTCACTGGGTGGCCACAGACGGAGACCTACATTTATGTGGCCTGGAAGCAAGAAACCAGAAGAGATATTCTAGCAGTGGTGAAGGGCCCACGTATGCAATACAAGCCAAAGAACTTATGTATGGAAAGTTGGCCTCTAAAAGACGACTCACTGGGTGGCCACAGACGGAGACCTACATTTATGTGGCCTGGAAGCAAGAAACCAGAAGAGATATTCTAGCAGTGGTGAATGGCCCACGTATGCAATACAAGCCAAAGACCTTATGTATGGAAAATTGGCCTCTAAAAGAAGACTCACTGGGTGGCCACAGACGGAGACCTAAATTCATGTTGCATGGAAGCAAGAAACCAGAAGAGATATTCTAGCAGTGGTGAAGGGCCCACGTATGCAATACAAGCCAAAGACCTTATGTATGGAAAGCTGGCCACTAAAAGACGACTCACTGGGTGGCCACAGACGGAGACCTACATTTATGTGGCCTGGAAGCAAGAAACCAGAAGAGATATTCTAGCAGTGGTGAATGGCCCACGTATGCAATACAAGCCAAAGAACTTATGTATGGAAAATTGGCCTCTAAAAGAAGACTCACTGGGTGGCCACAGACGGAGACCTAAATTCATGTTGCATGGAAGCAAGAAACCAGAAGAGATATTCTATCAGTGGTGAAGGGCCCACGTATGCAATACAAGCCAAAGACCTTATGTATGGAAAGCTGGCCTCTAAAAGACGACTCACTGGGTATCCAGAGACGGAGACCTACATTTATGTGGCCTGGAAGCAAGAAACCAGAACAGATATTCTAGCAGTGGTGAAGGGCCCACGTATGCAATACAAGCCAAAGACCTTATGTATGGAAAGTTGGCCTCTAAAAGACGACTCACTGGGTGGCCACAGACGGAGACCTACATTTATGTGGCCTGGAAGCAAGAAACCAGAAGAGATATTCTAGCAGTGGTGAAGGGCCCACGTATGCAATACAAGCCAAAGACCTTATGTATGGAAAGTTGGCCTCTAAAAGACGACTCACTGGGTGTCCAGAGACGGAGACCTACATTTAGGTGGCCTGGAAGCAAGAAACCAGAAGAGATATTCTAGCAGTGGTGAAGGGCCCACGTATGCAATACAAGCCAAAGACCTTATGTATGAAAAGCTGGCCTCTAAAAGAAGACTTACTGGGTGGCCACAGACGGAGACCTACATTTATGTGGCCTGGAAGCAAGAAACCAGAAGAGATATTCTAGCAGTGGTGAAGGGCCCACGTATGCAATACAAGCCAAAGACCTTATGTATGGAAAATTGGCCTCTAAAAGAAGACTCACTGGGTGGCCACAGACAGAGACCTACATTGATGTGGCCTGGAAGCAAGAAACCAGAAGAGATATTCTAGCAGTGGTGAAGAGTCCATGTATGCAACGCACCCAAAAAGACCTCATGTATGGAGAGCTGGCCTCTGGAATAAGCCCTACATTGCTGCTACAGACGAAGGCCTATTTTTATGTGGCCTTGAATCAAGAAACCAGAAGAGATATTCCAGCAATGGTGAAGGGTCGATATATGCAACGAACCCCAAAAGACCTCCTGTATGGAGAGCTGGCCTTTGGAAGAGGACCTACTGGGCGGCCATAGACGGAGACCTACATTTATGTGGCTTGGTAGCAATAAACCAGAAGAGTTATTCTACCAGTGGTGAAGAGTCCATGTATACAATGCAACCTAAAAGATTTCCTTTATCGGGTGCTGACCTCTGGAAGAAGACCCGCTGCTCGGCCACAGACGGAGACCTGGAAACAAGAAACCAGAAGAGATATTATAGCAGTGGTGAAGGGCCCACGTATGCAATACAAGCCAAAGACCTTATGTATGAAAAGCTGGCCTCTAAAAGAAGACTTACTGGTTGGCCACAGACGGAGACCTACATTTATGTGGCCTGGAAGCAAGAAACCAGAAGAGATATTTTAGCAGTGGTGAAGGACCCACGTATGCAATACAAGCCAAAGACCTTATGTATGAAAAGCTGGCCTCTAAAAGAAGACTTACTGGGTGGCCACATACGGAGACCTACATTTATGTGGCCTGGAAGCAAGAAACCAGAAGAGATATTCTAGCAGTGGTGAAGGGCCCACCTATGCAATACAAGCCAAAGACCTTATGTATGGAAAGCTGGCCTCTAAAAGAAGACTCACTGGGTGGCCATAGTCGGAGACCTACATTTATGTGGCCTGGAAGCAAGAAACCAGAAGATATATTCTACCAGTGGTGAATGGTCCATGTATTCAGCGCACCCAAAAAGATCTCATGTATGGAGAGCTCTGCACATGGCAGTTACAGATGGATGGCTACCCTGAGGTCGTATGGAAGCAAAAAACCATAATTGATGTTCCATCAGTGGTGAAGGATCCATGTATGCCACGCAAAAACTGCATGCTTTATATCGTTTGTATAATAAAAAAATTATTCTTTATGCCATGAAAATCATTTTTAAAATTTCATTATTTTTTATTAATGACCTTTTTTTTTGTTATTGTATATTGTTTTTGCATTTTCTTGTGTTCTTGTGTTGCATAGAATCAAGCGACTACTAATAAGTCAAATTCATCATAGACAAAAAGGATTTCAAATAAAATAAATAGAAATAAATAAATACTGTCAAAAAAATACATTTTTAAACTTACAACTTTTTAGTAGTTATATATATATATATATATATATATATGTATATGAGGACACTGAAGTCTACACCAAGCGGGAACAGTATGTTTTATGTTTGAGTGCAATCATCAGGCCGCGTATGTTGTGTTTTGGCTCACCTGTTTATATATGACTAGCATCATAGCCCGGCGTTGCCCGTGCAACTCAGAACATTTTTTAATTAGATGATTAGTGCAGCGTGTTGCGATTTCCAAGCGCTTGTAGTCGCCGCCTCACTTTAAAACTCAGTTATATAAAAAATAACTATATAAAAAATTGTTGTTTAAAAATTGTTAAAGAATTCCATTAATAAAATCTATTTTCTTTTGTTTTGCGTTAACGTGATTTGATGTTTTGTGTGACATTGTAAACAAGATTGCGTTTGTTTTTGTTCCAAAATTACGGGGAAAATATTTACATTTTTTGTTGACTAAATGAATTTAACATAAAAATGATTTATTTTGTTTTACTGAAATTAGAAATATAAAAACTATTACGCTCTCAATTCAGAAATTTTCAAAGAATATTTAAAAATGTAGAAATATAAAAACTATTACTCTCTCAGTTCGGAAATTTTCGAAGAATATTTAAAAATCATTTTTATTGTGGCCTGTTAGGGCCAGGAAGAATGACACGGAAACAAGAAGGTAGGTTGAACCAGTGTATTGGAATAACAGAACATATATACAAAATAAGAGTGTTATTAGTCAGCAGATAGAAGTGAACGTCCGAAGTGTCTAGTTACCCTGCGTCTCGACTGCCTCCCGACTGCCTCCACGGAAGTCACCCAAGTTAGTATTACATGAAGGAGGAAGAGTCCATTTCACTGTAGAATAGGAAGGAAGAGTCCATTCCACTGTTGAATAGGGAGGAAGAGTTCATTTCACTGTAGAATAGGGTACCATGACAATTTTGAAAATAAAATGAAGCTTACAACCAGTCAGTCAGAGAGAGAGAGAGAGAGAGAGAATATTTACATTTTTTGTTGACTAAATGAATTTAACATAAAAATGATTTATTTTGTTTTACTGAAATTAGAAATATAAAAACTATTACGCTCTCAATTCAGAAATTTTCAAAGAATATTTAAAAATGTAGAAATATAAAAACTATTACTCTCTCAGTTCGGAAATTTTCGAAGAATATTTAAAAATCATTTTTATTGTGGCCTGTTAGGGCCAGGAAGAATGACACGGAAACAAGAAGGTAGGTTGAACCAGTGTATTGGAATAACAGAACATATATACAAAATAAGAGTGTTATTAGTCAGCAGATAGAAGTGAACGTCCGAAGTGTCTAGTTACCCTGCGTCTCGACTGCCTCCCGACTGCCTCCACGGAAGTCACCCAAGTTAGTATTACATGAAGGAGGAAGAGTCCATTTCACTGTAGAATAGGAAGGAAGAGTCCATTCCACTGTTGAATAGGGAGGAAGAGTTCATTTCACTGTAGAATAGGGTACCATGACAATTTTGAAAATAAAATGAAGCTTACAACCAGTCAGTCAGAGAGAGAGAGAGAGAGAGAGAGAGAGAGAGAGACCAAAACCAAAGGTTCTTTGGAGTGCTAAAAACTTTCGATAAATTCTAAGAACATTTTAGCGAGCATGTGGACGAATATCTCAGATGCTCTCACACCCTGATTGAGCACTCTGAAAGAATGGTAGTCTTTGAAAAAAAAACTCTAGCATCTACGGATTGTTCATTCAGTAATGAATTAGAACACTCTTAGCTACAGGCGTATGGTTACATGGCATATCACAGGCTAAAAGTCTGCCTCCTTCTACCGAGCGCCCATAGGTCAGTAGTAGAATCACCGACTTATGTCAATTCGGTCGGGTTTCAATCCTGGCTAAAAGCAATCAGATGTCTAACCGTACTGATGGGCTGTGATACAGCAAAACACATCTGTCTGTGGATGACTATATATATATATATATATATTATTTATTTGAACATTATTTTTAATCGATACTCCGATTTGAGTGTATATGTTTTTTAATCAAACAGTATATTTATTTCTACCGGCCTGATTATTGACTATAAATTTTATTACGAAAATGTGTGTCATTCGGCTGAATTCGAACCTGCAGCCCCTATCAACATAGGGGAAGCCACCAATTGATCTGGCGTGTCTAATACCACTCGACCATGAATGATACAATTTTTGATGAAGCTTTGTTAATCATTATTCATTTTTGGTTAGTATGACTTTCATTTAAATTTCAATTGCTTTATTCATATTAGTAATATTAATAATTTGATTTACTATTTATGTAATTATTTTTCCTTCGTAGAAATAAATAGACTTGATTTTCATTTGCTTTACTCTCCATCCAAGTTTTTTGAACAGGACGATATGTTTATCCCTTGTTTGCTGTTCAGGACTGGATTTCTAGTTCCTTTTAGAATCTTCTCATTCTCTTTTATTCCCAATAACCCATTGCGTTTTAGGGGCATTATTCCCCTGCTTAGGGTGAATTGATAAAAAAGGGCATCACAATACAGTTATTTCAACATTTTTTCATGTTTTTAAAAACTTAATTTTTGCTGCAAGAAATATTTTATATTTTGTCCTGAGCATTGGTTACTTAAACTGTTACTCTGACCAAATCTAATTCATTTTCTTCAAACAAAATTCTTTTATACACATCTTTATTCCCTTCATGTTCTATTGTTAAGAAGGAAGGTTAATTTTGATTCACTTCTTCCCAATAGCGTCTCTATTGTGCTACAGGTTCCCGAGTGGATAGTTCCTCCAACCTGTCAGTCTTAACGTCTTTAATTCTTATCTGTTCTCGGATATGATGTAAGACTGGTGGTTTCATGTTCTATTGTTAAGAAGGAAGGTTAATTTTGATTCACTTCTTCCCAATAGCGTCTCTATTGTGCTACAGGATCCCGAGTGGATAGTTCCTCCAACCTGTCAGTCTTAACATCTTTAATTCTTATCTGTTCTCGGATATGATGTAAGACTGGTGGTTTTATGTTCTATTGTTAAGAAGGAAGGTTAATTTTGATTCACTTCTTCCCAAAAGCGTCTCTATTGTGCTACAGGATCCCGAGTGGATAGTTCCTCCAACCTGTCAGTCTTAACATCTTTAATTCTTATCTGTTCTCGGATATGATGTAAGACTGGTGGTTTCATGTTCTATTGTTAAGAAGGAAGGTTAATTTTGATTCACTTCTTCCCAAAAGCGTCTCTATTGTGCTACAGGTTCCCGAGTGGATAGTTCCTCCAACCTGTCAGTCTTAACGTCTTTAATTCTTATCTGTTCTCGGATATGATGTAAGACTGGTGGTTTCATGTTCTATTGTTAAGAAGGAAGGTTAATTTTGATTCACTTCTTCCCAATAGCGTCTCTATTGTGCTACAGGTTCCCGAGTGGATAGTTCCTCCAACCTGTCAGTCTTAACGTCTTTAATTCTTATCTGTTCTCGGATATGATGTAAGACTGGTGGTTTCATGTTCTATTGTTAAGAAGGAAGGTTAATTTTGATTCACTTCTTCCCAAAAGCGTCTCTATTGTGCTACAGGTTCCCGAGTGGATAGTTCCTCCAACCTGTCAGTCTTAACGTCTTTAATTCTTATCTGTTCTCGGATATGATGTAAGACTGGTGGTTTCATGTTCTATTGTTAAGAAGGAAGGTTAATTTTGATTCACTTCTTCCCAATAGCGGCTCCATTGTGCTACAGGTTCCCGAGTGGATAGTTCCTCCAACCTGTCAGTCTTAACGTCTTTAATTCTTATCTGTTCTCGGATATGATGTAAGACTGGTGGTTTCATGTTCTATTGTTAAGAAGGAAGGTTAATTTTGATTCACTTCTTCCCAATAGCGTCTCTATTGTGCTACAGGATCCCGAGTGGATAGTTCCTCCAACCTGTCAGTCTTAACATCTTTAATTCTTATCTGTTCTCGGATATGATGTAAGACTGGTGGTTTTATGTTCTATTGTTAAGAAGGAAGGTTAATTTTGATTCACTTCTTCCCAATAGCGTCTCTATTGTGCTACAGGATCCCGAGTGTATAGTTCCTCCAACCTGTCAGTCTTAACATCTTTAATTCTTATCTGTTCTCGGATATGATGTAAGACTGGTGGTTTTATGTTCTATTGTTAACAAGGAAGGTTAATTTTGATTCACTTCTTCCCAATAGCGTCTCTATTGTGCTACAGGTTCCCGAGTGGATATTTCCTCCAACCTGTCAGTCTTAACGTCTTTGATTCTTATCTGTTCTCGGATATGATGTAAGACTGGTGGTTTCATGTTCTATTGTTAAGAAGAAGGTTAATTTTGATTCACTTCTTCCCAATAGCGTCTCTATTGTGCTACAGGTTCCCGAGTGGATAGTTCCTCCACCCTGTCAGCCTTAACGTCTTTAATTCTTATCTGTTCTCGGATATGATGTATGACTGGTGGTTTCATGTTCTATTGTTAAGAAGGAAGGTTAATTTTGATTCTTCTTCTTCCCAATAGCGTCTCTATTGTGCTACAGGTTCCCGAGTGGATAGTTCCTCCAACCTGTCAGTCTTAACGTCTTTAATTCTTATCTGTTCTCGGATATGATGTAAGACTGGTGGTTTCATTTTCTATTGTTAAGAAGGAAGGTTAATTTTGATTCACTTCTTCCCAATAGCGGCTCTATTGTGCTACAGGTTCCCGAGTGGATAGTTCCTCCAACCTGTCAGTCTTAACGTCTTTAATTCTTATCTGTTCTCGGATATGATGTAAGACTGGTGGTTTCATGTTCTATTGTTAAGAAGGAAGGTTAATTTTGATTCACTTCTTCCCAATAGCGTCTCTATTGTGCTACAGGTTCCCGAGTGGATGGTTCCTCCAACCTGTCAGTCTTAATGTCTTTAATTCTTATGTTCTCGGATATGATGTAACACTGATGGTTAAATATAAACCGAAAAAGTCATAAAAAGTTTAAACCTAAGACGAATTATAAGTCAAAATATAAAGAGATAGAAAAAGACAAGGCGGAAGACACTTTTCTTGGCGATGGAAATTGAAGCAGGAGGTATCTGGATGGTTTTGCTGTTACAGATTGAAACGATCCAATCAAACGTTTATTTTCACTTGAGGATCTGACATGCGGTGAAACGAGTTGATAAATAATAATTTTTATCTCTTCCTTAAGGATTAAAAAAAACAAATATCCTTAACAAGGAAAGAGATGGAACTGATTTATATTTTCGCTGACGAAAATGAATTGTTAAGACAAAATAAAGATCGGATATTTTTGGAAGTCAAAGTCATGAAAACAAGTCTTGTCGTTGATGAGCAGGTGATCTGGTTCATATTTTTGCTGGATAGTGATAAGTTCAGGAGTTGAGAAATAATGTTATCTTTTCCTTGAATTGTCAAGAGAAATAAAATTAGTGACTAGAATGAAACTCGACTCTGTCGTTTACGCTCTTTAAAATTTAGATTTGTCACAAAAACAGTTGTGTCTACTCTGGGATACAGGCTGAGTTTGAATGCTAAGAGGGTAGGATGAAGAGGAAGAATCTGGCACCACCCGTATGGAGTGATGGTAAGAGATGTAAAGTGAAGGAAATTTTAGTTAAGAGGAGAAGCTATCATTGTGACTACTCTCAAGAAAGGTGGATAAGTCCCCAAGTTTGCAAAATTGATTAAGAGTGCAGAAGAGGAGAACAAAGAAACTTTGACAGAAGTCAGGCAAAAATTGGTAATCGCCGAATATCCAAAACCCGTCGGCCCAAACTGGTTTTGCGCAAGAATGTATATAGCTTCGGAAACTCAGAGACTTGCGCGGCGACTTCCTGCATTGGTTCCTTAAGTTTCCATGCCAGCTTCCACCAGATTTCTTGAATCTAAAGTACATTGAAGCCAGCTCTAGAATTTTTCACAAAGCCGAGTGTCACTAAAGGGATTGATACGGCAAGAGTTAATTTTTGTTGCACCAAGACCTCCATAAATCAACTGAAAATTAACCCAATGATTCTTTCATTTTTATTTTTGTGTTTGAAAATATTTCTTCTCTTAATATAGCTTCCGATACGGCGCAACCCATTGCTTTGATTACGACGACATTTGATCTTTCAGTTCTCTGAGATCAAGAACATTACATGGAGAGAATGAGTGTGGATGAAAACGGCCAGCAACCATCAACCAGCTTGGACCAGCGTCAGTATTGGCCAGTGCCGGATTGGCCCTATGGTTAAAACGCCGTCCAAAGACGCTGGGGACCGGATCGCTAAGCATTGTTACACCATCGTGTGTAGGCGGCATGTAGAGAGGGTAAAAATTCTACATATCCTTACAATCTACAATTTTTAAATCCATAAAACAATCTGATTCAATACTTTTCTACCTTGAATGAATTTCGAACTATGTATCATGTAAACATTAGCATAAAATATCTAATCTGAACAAATAATAAACACCCTTGTTTAAAAATTTAAAAATGTTAAACTATTTCATCAACAAGTTAGGAAAGAAATTTCAGAACTTTCTACATGAAGAATTTTGAAATATCAGACATCAAAATCAATCCACTTGTAGTTCTGATTTCATTTATTTCCTATTGTAGTCGGCTTTTTTTCCTGGATTGAAATTCATATCCAATCTTAATAAAAAATATTAATTTTCTGTCATTTCATCGCAAATCCTGTTTTCATCCGTGCATCTATTCGGCATAAAGTGCCCTAGATAAGTACTGTACAATTAAGTTGTTTTTGTGTTTGCAAAATCGTTTTTTTTTGTTTTGTTTTTTTTTCACGCGAGGTTTAAATATCCTGTTTGAGTTTCCCGTTTATGGAACAATAGATTTTTGTTTTGTTTTATTTAACATCAGGCAATATTTAATATTTTCTCAAAACTGAATCTTAAACGAAAGATATTTCAAAACAACATTATGAAATTATTTTTTCTAATTCTTTTCTTTCGTTTGGTACCAGCAAAACCACGTGAGTATTTCATTTTGTTTTCAGTTAATAACAAATGTCATTTGCTGCTTTTTACATTCCATTATAATACGTAAAATATCCTTATCCCCACCTCTTTCATGTCGTCCTTCTTTAAACCTTATAAATTATTATTATGTCATTTTTCATTATAAATCGATTTCTGCTATGGTCGCACTACCTACCAAGTCTGCATGAAGACCTAAGACAGGTCGTGGTGTGTTTTTATGACTCCTTTTCATGTTTTTTTTTTATATCTCCCTAACATCCCTTGCGTTATATAAAATTCTCCTTAGTGTGTGGGCTGTACTTTACAAGACAATTTTTTGTATATCTCTTAAGCTGAGATTTACAGGGATTATTATTATTATGTCATTTTTCATTATAAATCGATTTCTGCTATAGTCGCATTACCTACCAAGTCTGCATGAAGACCTAAGACAGGTCGTGGTGTGTTTTTATGACTCCATTTCATGTTTTTTCTATCTTCCCCACCATCCCTAGCGTTACATAGACAAAGTTCTCCTTAGTGTGTGGGCTGTACTTAATAAGACAATTTTTTGTATATCTCTTAAGCTGGAGTTTCCAGGGATTCTTTCAATGTGTTTTGTTCCATTTTTTATCATTCCAAGTGTACCTACTATCACTGGCACAACTCTTGTTTTCAATTTCCACATTTTTTTTATTTTAATTTCCAGGTGTTTATATTTTGACAGTTTTTCAAATTCCTTTTACAATCCGCTGAACAAGCCATATCAATTAATAGACACGTTTTCTCTTTCTGGTTTTTAACAATAATGTCCGGCCTATTTGCTTCAATTTTTCTGTCTGTGTAGATGCTGTAATCCCATAGAATGGTTACATCTTCTATTTCTGTAACCGGTGCTGGGTGATGTTCATACCAGTGTTTGTTTACAGATTTTCCATAGTGTTTGCATATTATTATTATGTCATTTTTCATCATATTTCGATTTCTGCTTTGGTCTCACTACCAACCAAGTCTGCGGGGAGACCTAAGGCAGGTAGTGTCATGTTGTTATGGCTCCATTTCATGTTTTTCTATCTTCCCTATCATCTCCAGCATTACATAGATAAAGTTTTCCTTAGTGTGTGGGCTGTACTTAATAAGACAATTTTTTGTATATCTCTTAAGCTGGGGTTTCCAGGGATTCTTTCAATGTGTTGTTTTGTTCCATTTTTTATCATTCCAAGTGTACCTACTATCACTGGCACAACTCTTGTTTTCAATTTCCACATTTTTCCTATTTCAATTTCCAGGTCTTTATATTTTGACAGTTTTTCAAATTCCTTGATTGCTATGTTACAATCCGCTGGACAAGCCATATCAATTAATAGACAAGTTTTCTCCTGGTTTTTAACAATAATGTCTGGCCCATTTGCTTCAATTTTTCTGTCTGTGTAGATGGTGTAATCCCATAGAATGGTTACATCTTCTATTTCTGTAACCGGTGCTGGGTGATGTTCATACCAGTGTTTGCCTACAGCTTTTCCATAATGTTTGAATATTGCCCAATGTAAATATTGCCCAACTCTATCGTGGCGATTTTTATATTCATTTGGGGCAAGCACAGAACAGCCTGAGATTAGGTGGTCTATTGTTTCTTGGTGTTTATCACAGAACCTGCATTTTGGATCCATATTATTATGCATAATATTTGCCTGAAAGTTTCTCGTGAAAAGACTTTGGTCTTGTGCTGCAAGAATAAAGCCTTCAGTTTCGGACTTTAATCCAGATGCACGTAACCATCGATGAGTATTGACTTTGTCAACATTAGATTTATTGGCACGTACTGTATATTGGCCATGCAGAGGTTTGTCTTGCCAGCGCTGTTTCATCTGTTCAAGAGATTTGTCTTTGGCTTTCATTTTCATATTCTTTGCCGCAATAGTCGGCTCTTGGCTTCCGTTCTGCTTTTCTACAGAATCTACTAACTGTAAATCTTGTTTGAATTTACTGCCTTCTTTTATTATTGAATATTTTTTCTTTCTTCATGTTGCCTTACTAATTGTAACATCCAATCCTTTGTTGTTTCTATGTATGTTAGTAAGCCAATAGTTGTTGTCTTGTATGACAATTCCAGCTGAATAAGACCTCTTCCACCTTCTTTACGGGGTATGTATAGACGGTCTACATCGGCCTTTGGATGATGCATCTTATGCTTAGAAAGAAGCTTTCTTGTTTTAGCATCCATTCGCCTGATGTCGTTTAGAGTCCAGTTTAAGATGTTAAAGCTATATTGGACAACTTGGATTGCAAGGCTATTAATGGCCATAACTCTGTTCTGTGAATTTAATTCAGTTTTTAATATCATTCGTAGCCTTCTATAGTACTCTTTACGCACTATTTCTTTCATTTTTTTATGGTGAATGTTTTCGCTCTCATTTACACCTAGGTATTTATAAGCTTCTTCTGGTTTAAATTCTTTTATTGTTACAGCAGGGTCTAGGCTAATTGAGGATGTTTCTTGTATTGATCCACGTAAAACTGTAGCTTTAGCACATTTATTCAAATTAAATTTCATTCCAATGTCTTCGCTGAAGCATTTTACAGTTTGCAGAAGACCTTCCAGTTCATTATCATTCTTAGCATATAACTTCAAGTCATCCATGTAAAATAGATGGCTTATTTTCTTTTGTCCTATTTTATAACCACATTCTGTCTTGTTAAGTTGACTGGTTAGTGCTATTAATGATATGCAGAATAGTAAGGGAGATAAAGAATCACCTTGAAATATACCTCTTTTGATGTTTATTTCATCAGACTTATAGGTTCCATTTATATGATTGAGGTAAAGGGTTGTTTTCCATATAGACATGCACTGTTTGATGAAATTGATGATGACGGGCGATATCTTGTATATATTTAAAGTCTTTAAAATCCAGTCATGTGGCACACTATCGAATGCCTTTCGGTAGTCTATCCAGGCTGTACTAAGATTTTTCTTTGTACTGTAGCAGTTTTCCAGGATCATTTTGTTAATTAGCAATTGGTCTTTACAACCATAACAGCCACGTTTGCACCCTTTTTGTTCAAGCGGTAACATGTCATTTCTTTCTAAGAATAAATATCTGCTTTGTTAAAATAGATGTTAATAGTTTATATGTTGTCGGAAGACATGTAATTGGTCTGTAGTTTTTCGGATTTTTTGTGTCACCATTCTTGGGTAGAAGAAATGTAATTCCTTTTGTCAACCATGCAGGAATTTTTTAGTGGGGTCGTCAACCATTTCTTGAAGTTCTTTGGCTAGTTTTTTATGTGATGCGCTTAAATAATATAGCCAAAAGTTAGGAATTTTATCTATGCCTGGGAATTTCCAATTGTGTGTTTTTTAGTGCATATTTAACATCATCTTCTGTAATTCCAGACCATGTCTGTTCGGGTTTATTTTTCATTCGTTCTGTCTCTTGCGTAATCCAATGTACTTCCTTGCTAAGTTCTTTAGGGCAAGCCCATATCTTTTCCCAGAACTGTGTGACTTCTTCCATTCTGGGGGGTGCTGTCACTTCAATTCTTTTTTTACCTATTTCCCTGTAAAATCTCTTTGTATCAGTCTGAAAAATCTTGTTTTCTCTGTAAAATCTTGCTCTTTTTTCATAGCGTCTTATTCTTTGAGCCTTCAGTTGGATTTTTTGCTTTATTTTTTCTTTATTTGATAAGACGTCATTTTCATTCTTGATGTTATATTTTGTTACGGCTCTACTGCTTTTCCTAGTTCTTACATTTATTCGTCTACTCAGTTCATCCAATATTGATAATTCACTTCTAAGTTGTTCTATTTCTTTTTCTATTTTTCTTTTCCAAGGTGGAACTTCACGTCTACGAGACTGCCTTGTTTTTATTTTAATATTTAATTTTTTTGTTGCTGCTGTTGCTGATGCATATATTATTTCGTTAAGATTTGTATGAGGGTCTTCATCCAGTATTGATTTCAGTGCTGCATTGTACAGTTTAATAGTTCGGAGGTTTTGTTTTGTTGGTTGGAATTTTGGGAGCTGTTCACGTTCTTCCATTGTAATATTTTGTATTTGACTTAGATGGTTTTTTATTTCTATCTTGGCTTCCTGTATATTGTTCTTATTTTCTGTCAAATAATTATCTTCGATTTATTATTATTATTATTATTATTATTATTATTATTATTATTATTATTTACTTTCATTTCTGTTGTACACCAATATCCTTCCGGGCCCTAATCTGAGATTAATTTATCAGGAATGGCATCATGAAATTTTCCAATGAACGTTTTTTATAAAACATACAAAAATAACTAAATAAACATACTACAACCTAAGAAACACGCACTTTCCATAAATAAAACTCTTCGTAGGGTGTGAACTGCATTTTTGAGGACAACTTTCTGTGTTTAATTAATACATGGTTTACCAGGGATCCTTTAAATCAGTATATCAGAACCATTTTTAATAAAACCAACGGTTGCAACCAAAACTGGAATTATTGATTTTTTTAAGTAATTTTTTTAAAACTTCCATTTCAAGACCTTTGTATTTTGACATTTTCTAATCTGTGGGAATTGCCATATCAAAGAAAGCAAAATGTGTTTTTGTTGTTTTTGACCACTATGTCTGGGCCATTAGCTTTGATTGTTCTGCCCGTGTTTATCGTAAAGACCCATAAAATTGTTACAGCTTCTATGTCTGTAACCGCGTTTAGCTAATTTTCATATCAACCCTTGCATTTTCTTTTCCATAAAATTTAGAGATTTTCCAATGCAGATATTGGTTTAGCCTGTCATGCTGCGTTGATATTCAATGGATGCTAATACCGGATTCAAGATGGTCAGTTGTTTCTCGTTGTTTCTCGTAATTCTCGTTATTCGTCCCAGTATCTGCATTTGTGATCAAAACAATCTTTTCATTATATTTACTTAGTGATTTCTAGTTAATCAGAATTGATCTGGTGCAGTATGAATAAAACCTTTGCTTTCAGTTTTTAATCATTTACTTTTCACCCACTGATCGGTATATGCGGTTTGTTTTCATCAGTGTGTTTGGAATGACTGCAGAATTGACCAGGGAGGGGCTTGCCATTGTTTCTGCATTTGGTCTGCTGCGTTTCTTTTTGCCATTTTTTAAGGTTATTTTGTCGCTGGATTATGTGTTATTTGCCCTACTTCATCCATTTGTAATTCCATTTTCATATATGGAAACCTCACTCTGATTGTTCTGATAAGAAAAGAACTTCCAAATATTTTGGTGAGGGCTTCAGACTCTCAACATAGAGGCCTATATCAATAGAGTTGTTACTGGAAGATCCTATGTAACAGGACTCTGAACTATGACATACAAGCATGCAAATCCAGTCATGGCTGTCAGACAGTTTTTGCGACCACATCATACCTTACGTCTGGACACCTTACTCCTTAGGCTGCATTTTGGATCCATATTATTATATATAATATTTGCTAGAAAGTTTCTAGTAAAAAGACTTTGGTCTTGCGCTGTTTCATATTTTTTTTTATATCTCCCTAACATCCCTAGCGATACATAGACAGAGTTTTAACAGAAAAAAATTAAGATTTTGAAATTTCTATATCAGAATGTACTTCTGAATAAACGTAGAGAAATCATTAGTATGTGTCGACACCGGAATAGATTTAAATTGCAATAATTATCTCATTCTTCCATTTAGTCACAACAGAATTTTTTTAAAAAATTTGTCGAAGCAGTAACTTTTTCCCTCCAACCTACCACTACTAACCCAATGGTCAATCCACATGTCTCCCATTAGCATAAAAGAAATTGCTACTAAAATTCCACTATAGCTTAATCCTATAATTGCCAACATTCCCCTATCCCTCCCTTTACTAGCGTCTGCCTCGGGCATTAGAATTTTTCCTCACACTTTGATTAAACGGAGTTGATAATGCACATCTTAAACTGACATGTTGAAAATAGCTATTTCCCCACTATATTTTATCTGAATTTACAGATATATATATATGATAAAAATTTCAAATTGTGCATGAATTTTTATGCATAAATTCTCAAGTACACATCGTAATTTCTTCACATTAACCATTTTTTCAATTGTGATAAAATACGATAGCACTTGTTTCAAATAGAAACTTTTCTTTTTATAGTTGAATATTTTATGAAAATGGCAACTACACCAAACAACATTACATGTGACCAGGATTCCGTTATTCGTACAAATCATTCTTCTTACCAACAGTGCAATGAAAGGAAATCCTGTTTTCTGAACAAACCAGGAGAAGACATATTCTATTTTTGTCTAAAAAGTAAGTGTGAAAATTTTGATACATTTTCATAAAATTTCTTTATATTTGAATTTATTATTTAAAATGGAGTGACAAAAATTTTTATTGTAATATAATAGTAATGTAGACACACACACACAAAGATATATATATATATATATATATATATATATATATATATATATATATATATATATACTATTTTAAAAATAAGGAAATTATTAACATTCTCTAAGGCCCTTTCGTCATCAGGAGAAAAATCGTTGAAAAACGAATTAAACGAAAAGAACAGCAGATACTTTCTTTTTGAAGTTCGGTCGTGTAATTTTGTGTTGACATACAACTCCGCTAGGCAACGGTAATACACACAGTAAAAAGAACCTTCAGATATTGGAGGCCATGTACATTAAATCCAAACAACCCACACTTAATAAAATCACGTTTAAATCTGGTCATAACACATTACATTGCATTTGAATACATGCTTTTGTTGTCATTTCGCGCTATCATGCGGTGTGACGTCATAGAAACGCATTGCAAATTTGCGAACTGCGTATATTTTTGGTAACTATTGTTTTATGTCAACACAAAATAAAATCGTCGCTGATGGTGGATGTTATTGTGTTACCGTCTTGGTGACCTCTCTGAAGATGGCTCATGTGAGCCGAAAGCTTAGAAGCAAATTAATAAAAAATTATCCAAATGTTGGAGAATTTTTGTGTTTATTTTCAACTGAAATTAAAGCCAAAATACGACGTTGAGAACGGCTCATGATTAAACATAATAGACATTCATTGTCTCTTATATTTAACAGTATATGTTTAGAAAATTATTTGCTGCCTCGATATATATATATATATATATATATATATATATATATATATACCTGTGTGTGTGTGTGTGTGTGTGTGTGTGTGTGTGTGTGTGTGTGTGTATTAATAGAAATAAGCAGTTTTCAAAATAAGTTCGCCATATTTGCATACCAGAAAGAAAAAGTGCTCAATCGCAGATTATTTCAAATTGCAGTGTGCCTTTACGCAATCATCAGGCGGGCGGCAGCTGTAGTGCGAAAATGTGAACCTTTATACCCCCCCCCCACCTAGCAAGACTGAGATAAAAAAAAGAACATGGTTGTTGCGTGCACGCCTGAAACTTAATTCATAATATATATATAGTCAAAAATGGATGAACCTTAGACGACCGAACTTGAAAAAGAAATTATCTGCTGGTCAATCGGAATGGAACAATGAAAACACTTGAGTTTGTGATAAAACCACCTCTTCCCATTTCTTTGTGTGTAAATTTTCACATAATTAGCCGGAAATCAAATGAAATAGTAAAATTCTATAGGCATTTTTTTTAGTTGACAAAAGTCTACAAAAAAAAAAGCAGATTTCTTGTCAATTCATTTCCTTATTCATTAGAGGCTCACTTGAAGAAACAAGATCACTTACGTCATTTGCATGCAAGATCATAATTTTTATTGATTTCTCATCAATAATCAATTGATACAATCACTTTAATTTTGTATTTCCTTTCCTCCTTACAAAGTTTGTAATCTAACTTTATATTTTTTTTCATTTTTCATCTTGAAAATATCAAAATGTTTTTCTTATTTCAGAAAAGTTTACACACAAGAAGTGTCAAGAATTGTCACAGATCAATAGCATGGACAAAATTGGTTGCTTTTATTCAAAGAATGATTTCAAGAACTTTGTTTTTCATTCTTATACATATTGCCATATCTTTCTGCTTACCAATAGAATGTCATGCTCATCAACTTTAACAAACCACACCTACTGTTCACCATTTTGTTATTGCATTTTGGATTCTTCATCGAAATTCGTAATTTGGTCGAAGTCACAAGTTCTCATAAAATGTAAGTGACGAAATTTCATTTTTCTTTCTATGACAATCTTCATTTTGAAAAAAAACTCTCCCATGAGGATAAACAATACCTGATATTTATTCGATTAAATTTAGCCAGACATCTAAGATTTACCCGAGCATCCAAGATTTACCCAGTCATATAAAATTTACCCAGGCATATAAGTGTATTTAAACAACGACATTTTCACTTTCTACAGACATATCAACAATCGGTTGACAAGAAACAGTCATTTGCAAGTATTTAAATTTCTTTACTTATTTTAGTTTCCCCGGCCTGCGTTTGTTTTCTTCTTTTATCTGACCTGTGAGTATCAGATTCTCCAAGCCCTCCTTCCTCATTATATATCCCACGAACTTTTGCTGTCTTTTCCTGATGTTAAGCATTAGTTTTCTTTTCGTTTCCTCCCTTTATCTGACATGTGAGTATCAGATTCTCCAAGTCCTCCTTACTCATTACATGTCCCAGAGACATCAACTGTATTTTCCCATGTGAATTATCAGTTTCCGACCCCTCGAAAACTTCGTCATTGCTCACATGTTCAGTCCATGACATCCTCAGCATCCTTCTGTAGAACAACATTTCGGTTGCTTCAAGTATTTTCTTCATCTTTCATGAGATTTTCCAGCATTCACTGCCGTATTGAAGGACAGACATTACATGACAATCCAATATTCTCTTCTTTGTTTCCAATAAAATTTTCCTGTCTCTTAATACTCTACTTAGCTTTTAGAATGCACTTAGGTCATCCCAAAACGCCTTCAGATCTCAATGTTGCACTTTACATCCTCTGTTAGAACACTTCCCCAGCCAGCTATAAAACTTTCAGCTGCAATTAAATATTGAAGAATGAAACCCTATTTCACTAACTACAAAGCCAATATATATATATAAGTGTAGACTAAGTATGGATGGAATAATATTTAGTATCCAAAGAAACACTATTCTTAAAAGTGCTCAATACAAAGTAGAGCTAATAATATTTATTTAGAATTTATAACATAAATATGTCATAATATCACTCTAAAAGTAGCCATTTTGTTTCGACGCTATCCGTATATTATCAAGTGATGAATTCAATGACAAGTTTGAGGATTTCTAAAAGTTTAAAAGAGAAGCTAAACACCCTTAATCATAGAGGCGTTGTTACAAAGACAGGATGGACCAATGAAAACAAAGCAATCTTCGGTGGGAATAACAGAATAGACACAGAAGTCCATTTGTTATGGGCTTTAACAGAAATATTTGAGTAAAATGGAAATTAGCTTATGTAATTGCATATAGGATTAATTCGGCTTATATAACTTCCTTCCAGTTATGGGTTAAATAACAGGACAGATTGGGTTCTATAGCCTTGGCTGACAGCCAGTCTACCACAGAAAGCAATGGCAACCTACTGCGGGATAATCTTCTACCTAGTCAGTCATGTCTCTTTCAAGACATGATCGCCCAAGCGTGTACTTCACTGACTGAATTGCAGATATATACGTGCATGTGGGAATAGGTATGTATGATGGTACTGATATTTAGGGTTATATGGGGTCTATGAGCGAGCGTATGATGAATTTGTGGTTCTTGACCAAGGAGTTGACCCATCCCTGACCAGTCTAGAGATATCCAATTGAGATAGGGCCAAGATCTTTGCTTTGAAACATGATACTTTTTTACTACATATTTTTAATTTAATTTTTTTTTAGAGGAATGTTTATTTCTGGAGAAGAAGTTAATACCGGACGGAGCGGAAGTAGTGTGGTTCTATGAAATGGGCTAATTTAGCGCATAAAATGAATTATTATTAATAATTAATTCATAGCCAATCTAAAAGATCTGCTGAGTTTTTCTTTTTAAAAACTAATCTATTACTTTGGATAACATCTATCGAGCTTACTGTATAAATATGGAATTTAGCATTTTATATCAAGTAGATTCAGTTGAATAGTGTCGAAACAAAATGGCTACTTTTGTACTGATAATATAACATATCTATGTTATAAATTCTAAATATGTGTGTGTGTGTGTGTGTGTGTGTGTGTGTGTGTGTGTGTGTGTGTGTGTGTGTGTGTGTGTGTGTGTAAAAATTAAGACAGACAAGTTATTCCATGGATAAGCGGAAGTTTAGGCCTATTTCAGGCGAACCATCGCCAGCTTCCATCTTTATTGTACAGAAGATTTTACAGGAAAAAGTATACATATACAAAAAAGTATATATATCTTTATTTCTGAATGTCATTTGTGTAAATTCTTCTGTACAATAAAGACGGTAGCTGAGAATGGTCCGCCTGAAATAGGCCTTAACCACCGCCTAATTATGGAATAACGTGTCTGTCTTAATTTTTACATACATACATACATATATATATATATATATATATATATATATATATATATATATAGTTAAATCATATGAAAGGACCTGAGTTTCATGCTCACGAGATCGTCAAACTATATGAACACATCTTTGACTATCCATACGCGTCCTCACTTTTTTGTTTGAAGATCGAACAAGTGTGAAACTCGGGTTACGGCTAGGACTATCCTTTCACATGATTTAACGTTATTAAGAGTTTTGTACTCTGTCTAGGCAATCTAGGTTTTGATCACTTTTTTTTATTTTACAAAGTAGTTAGGTGCTTACATCTAGGCCCTTCCGTTCCTTTTTTTTTTTTTTTTCAGCTTTTTCGTTTTTGTTTGATAATTTATCTGGATAAGAATTTTAGGTTTTGGCAACTTGTCTGTTGGTCCCATAAACAGTTTTTGTTTCTCTTTAATATATATATATATATGTACAAGTTTCGTTAAAGATGTTTGACAAGCAACTGTCATAAAGCTTTTTACTAAATTTTTTTTATGTTCGTATAAGTTGTTTCTTTTCTGAAAATAAAGTGTGTGAAAACTGTCCAAATAGACTATATATTCCAGCGCTTTCGGATATTTTAATAGACGCTAGCAGTATAGCCCGGCGTTGCTCGGGTGTAATGAAAGCTTTAAAACTAATCCATGGTCCTGGAGCTCAGACTCTTTGGACGTTGGCACGAAAGACTAAAAAGTAATAGTTGTTTCCAGTTAAAGCGAAACCGTAAACTGAAAGAAAAATGAATGGATGTAAGTTAAATTTTGATTTCCTGGTATCGATATCAAATAAGTTTTTTCAACGTAAACTGAATTTTGAAGGCTTAAATAAGTCCTCTGAGTAAATGGTATCATGGCTGAGACTAAAAACTACAATTATACCTACTTAGAGCCTAAACTAAAATAAAAGGGCAGAAAAAAATACAGACATACAGACAGATAAACAGACACGCACACAAACATCTTGCCTTATATATATATATATATATATATATATGTATATATATTATCGATTTTCTACACTATTGTAAGAACTGCAACCTTGAAACTTCTGAATATCGTTTCTTATGTCTTTGTCTATGAGTGTATCAAATTTGATTAAAATCGGACCACTCCTTCTATAACCGAATTTTTTTCGATTGTCGATTTTCGATATTTATCGGGGGTACCTCGACACAAAACCTAGCTAAGAACACTCGCAGACGCTTATAGTAGAAATGTGTAAATTTTCAAGAAAGTCGTTTCAGCCGTTTCGGAGTCTATAGGTAACGGACACACACACACACACACAAACACACACACACACACACACACACACACACACACAGAGACAAAGTTTCTTTTATAAATAAATTTAGATTATCAAGGACATTTTTTGTTATTTAATAAAAAAATACATTTTCTGAAAAAATGGGAATGACGTTATTATTATTATTATTATTATTTGTTATTATTATTGTTTCATTAATATTTTCACGCATTTCACACAGTTTCCAACAAAATGGAAGAAGATTTTGACGAATTCTTTGTGGAATCCAATCCCAGGACAACATTTGAGAAAAAAGTTGAAGGTAAGGATTTGATTTGATTTATTCATAAGTCTTAGCTACTTCATTAAATCTAAAAGATGAATAGGTGTATGAAAAATATCAATGAGGTTAATTGAAATTTTAACCCTGTTATTCTCACCTGAAACCGTCAAAATATCTTCATATCTATCAATAGAAAATAAATACTGCTTGCGGATAAGAGGTGATAGAGGCAAATCCCCACTAGGCTCGAGTCCGCTATCCAGACAGCAGACAAGATACTGTCTCATTAAAAGATCTACCCACAGCGGAAAAGGAAACAGATCCTGTAACGCACAAAAAATGTACCTGACATTCACCGATTCTATTAATGACGCTCCCATGTGCCCGTGCGAGGATTAGCTTGACATTTCAAGTCCAGGGTGCCCATGTTACCATCCTAGCTCTGATGAACAGTCGGTACCGCAGAAACAGGCACACCCTGCTCCCGACTAATCAAATTCAGAAAGTGAACAATCCGAGTGCCAAAGAAGTGGGAGAAACTTATCAAGAGGAAGAATCCATTTTCAAAAATTGAGGAAGAAAGACATGATACAGTCAAGTCACCCGATGAGGGCCCGCAGGATGTTCAGTCATTTGAAGGATTTTCTCCTAAATGAATAAAAAATATACCAGGGAGAATGTGGTGATAAAATAAGCAATCCTCAGTTCTCTTTCTGCTTGTAACCATCCATTACTATAGTTATAACCCCCTTTTTTCACCGCTAAAGCCGACTTAGTCTAATAAAGCCTCATAAGTTTCTACTTAGGGTTGTTAATATTATATGAAAAACCCTTTTGCGTGCACAATGTGTTATGTTGTTTGAACTGCAGTAAACACAACTTCACAAAAATAGAAACACGTGTCATTTTGATTTTTAAGCGTGCAAAAAAAGTTATTTGCATTTTGTACAAAGGAAAGGGTTCAAAAGATGATTGCGGGAATTACAGTGGCATTGCACTGCTATCTGTGGTTGGGAAAGCGTTGCGTAGAATTGTGCTGGACAAACCACATTACTGATGACGTTCTACCAATCTCGATTTAGTTTTATAAGTGGGCATGGAACGGTGGATATGATCTTCACAGCAAGGCAGTCTACAAATAGCAGCTCTTTGGTCAATTATGAAAAAATCTGCAATTTCGTTGTCCATACCGCGACCGATATGCATCTCTTAATAAATTCCTTTGAAAAGTTATACACAGCGCTGGGATTGACAATTAGTCTTAAGAAGACAGTCGTCATGCATCAGCCTGCACCCAGTGAGCTTTATCAAGAACCTAACATTGATGTGGCAGACAGAAAATTAAGAGTCAAAATCAACCTTCTTCAATTTTACAAAAATTCACAATGACGTGTGAAATCCTGGTTTTTTCCAAATAGGAAAAAGATTAACCATGTGCTTAAAGAAAAAGTCGAAACCGGATTTCGCAAGTAGATGTTAAAGTGATTTTCTGACCAATGGAAGCGATTTGCAAGACCAAAAAAGAGTTAGCGATCCAGTGCCAAAAATCTAAACACTATAAAAGGCCCCGGTCAAAGTCAGTCAGACAGTCAAGGATGGAAGCAACAGAGACGACAAGTAACGGGAGAAGCTTCAAGCTGACCCGGACATTCGTCCTTTTTCTCCTTCTTTCTCGTGTGCTGATTCCTTTTACTTCTTCTTTTCCAAAGACATTCCTACCAAACAAACGCTCATACATACATACCTACGTACGCATAAACTCTTTCCACTACGAACTCTGCCCTTAACTTCTTAATAATGTTTCTAATTGCTCATTAATTTCAACAACTTACGTTATTCTTTCCTAGTAATAAATTTTTATTTTAACATGAAAAATGTATATATTTTTATTCGTCCGCTCTTCCACATTAATCCACAAATGCCAATCCACAACCAGCTTCAACATTTTGATTCGAACTTGATGAAAACGTTCTGATAATTCTGGATAAAAACTTGTAAGCTGTAGGGAGTTTGGTTAGGGTTATGTTGCCTGTAAGAATTATTGTGAAATAAATACAAACAACGTAATTGTATGAAGTAGATGTATTACTAGGAAGAGAAGTATTTACAAAAGAGGTCGTTAGTAGAATACAGAACAAGGGTTTAGTAGAACGTATTGTAGTGAGACGTAAGTGTCTGACCAATAGAACACTTCCGGTCCAATACCGGAAATACCCGACTGACTTGTTCACTCGGCTGACTTCCGAGGTCTTCCCTCGAGGTATCATCACTACTACTTTATGTAGTGCTTAGCACAGTCCATTACTGTATACAAAGGTGGAGAGTCGCCCCAACAGTTATGTATGACATAAGGCCGAATCAGATGAACATTAACCATTTCCCTATGGTTACAATGTATATGGACTGAAAGGGACAGTTGTTGAGTTGTGTGTCTAGTCAGCACTTTCGGCATGAATCGAACTCTGGATGACGAGGTTTGCTTGCGAATAAGTAAAGTGAGTTCAGCTTATGAAAAACTGGAAACACAGCTTTAGGGACATCGTGTATCTCTTTATCGACAAAAATAAAAGTCTACAAGGCAAGTGTATTGTCTGTTCTTCTCTACGCCTGTCAAACGTGAACTACATACAGGGGACACATAAAATGTCGTGAGCGCTCCCATCAGGAATGCCTAAGAAGAATTCGTAGAATTGATTGACAAATGCACATCACGGATTTTGAAGTGTTGCAGCAAACTCGGGGTCAAAGCAAAGAATCAATCATCAATCAGCATCGATTAAGATGGTGTGGACATCTAGTCAAAATAAATGATGAGAGGCTTTTTAAGCAACTTCTCTATGGTGAAATCCTAAGAGGAAAACGCCCAGTTCATAAACCAAAAATGAGGTATAAGGACTGTGTTAGAACTACTCTGAAGAAGTGTGGTAAACCAAAAATGAGGTATAAGGACTGTGTTAGAACTACTCTGAAGAAGTGTGGTAAACCAAAAATGAGGTATAAGGACTGTGTTAGAACTACCCTGAAGAAGTGTGGTAAACCAAAAATGAGGCATAATGACTGTGTAAGAACTACTCTGAAGAAGTGTGGTAAACCAAAAATGAGGTATAATGACTGTGTTAGAACTACTCTGAAGAAGTGCGGTAAATCAAAAATGAGGTATAAGGACTGTGTTAGAACTACCCTGAAGAAGTGCGGTAAACCAAAAATGGGGTATAAGGACTGTGTTAGAACTACTCTGAAGAAGTGCGGTAAACCAAAAATGGGGTATAAGGACTGTGTTAGAACGACTCTGAAGAAGTGCGGTAAACCAAAAATGAGGTATAAGGACTGTGTAAGAACTACTCTGAAGAAGTGCGGTAAACCAAAAATGAGGTATAAGGACTGTGTAAGAACTACTCTGAAGAAGTGCGGTAAACCAAAAATGAGGTATAAGGACTGTGTAAGAACTACCCTGAAGAAGTGAGGTAAACCAAAAATGAGGTATAAGGTCTGTGTAAGAACTACTCTGAAGAAGTGCGGTAAACCAAAAATGAGGTATAAGGACTGTGTAAGAACTACTCTGAAGAAGTGCGGTAAACCAAAAATGAGGTATAAGGACTGTGTAAGAACTACCCTGAAGAAGTGTGGTAAACCAAAAATGAGGTATAAGGACTGTGTAAGAACTACCCTGAAGAAGTGAGGTAAACCAAAAATGAGGTATAAGGACTGTGTAAGAACTACCCTGAAGAAGTGAGGTAAACCAAAAATGAGGTATAAGGACTGTGTAAGAACTACTCTGAAGAAGTGTGGTAAACCAAAAATGAGGTATAAGGACTGTGTTAGAACTACTCTGAAGAAGTGCGGTAAATCAAAAATGAGGTATAAGGACTGTGTAAGAACTACCCTGAAGAAGTGCGGTAAACCAAACATGAGGTATAAGGACTGTGTAAGAACTACCCAGAAGAAGTGTGGTAAACCAAAAATGAGGTATAAGGACTGTGTAAGAACTACCCTGAAGAAGTGTGGTAAACCAAAAATGAGGTATAAGGACTGTGTAAGAACTACCCTGAAGAAGTGCGGTAAACCAAAAATGAGGTATAAGGACTGTGTAAGAACTACCCTGAAGAAGTGTGGTAAACCAAAAATGAGGTATAAGGACTGTGTAAGAACTACCCTGAAAAAGTGTGGTAAACCAAAAATGAGGTATAAGGACTGTGTAAGAACTACTCTGAAGAAGTGGGGTAAACCAAAAATGAGGTATGAGGACTGTGTTAGAACGACTCTGAAGAAGTGTGGTAAACCAAAAATGAGGTATAAGGACTGTGTAAGAACTACCCTGAAGAAGTGTGGTAAACCAAAAATGAGGTATAAGGACTGTGTAAGAACTACCCTGAAGAAGTGCGGTAAACCAAAAATGAGGTATAAGGACTGTGTAAGAACTACCCTGAAGAAGTGTGGTAAACCAAAAGTGAGGTATAAGGATTGAGTAAGAACTACCCTGAGGAAGTGTGGTAAACCAAAAATGAGGTATAAGGACTGTGTAAGAACTACCCTAAAGAAGTGCGGTAAACCAAAAATGAGGTATAAGGACTGTGTAAGAACTACCCTGAAGAAGTGTGGTAAACCAAAAATGAGGTATAAGGACTGTGTTAGAACTACCCTGAAGAAGTGCGGTAAACCAAAAATGAGGTATAAGGACTGTGTTAGAACTACTCTGAAGAAGTGCGGTAAACCAAAAATGAGGTATAAGGACTGTGTAAGAAGTACTCTGAAGAAGTGCGGTAAACCAAAAATGAGGTATAAGGACTGTGTAAGAACTACCCTGAAGAAGTGTGGTAAACCAAAAATGAGGTATAAGGACTGTGTTAGAACTACCCTGAAGAAGTGTGGTAAACCAAAAATGAGGTATAAGGACTGTGTTAGAACTACTCTGAAGAAGTGTGGTAAACCAAAAATGAGGTATAAGGACTGTGTAAGAACTACTCTGAAGAAGTGCGGTAAACCAAAAATGAGGTATAAGGACTGTGTAAGAACTACCCTGAAGAAGTGTGGTAAACCAAAAATGAGGTATAAGGACTGTGTTAGAACTACTCTAAAGAAGTGTGGTAAACCAAAAATGAGGTATAAGGACTGTGTAAGAACTACCCTGAAGAAGTGTGGTAAACCAAAAATGAGGTATAAGGACTGTGTAAGAACTACCCTGAAGAAGTGTGGTAAACCAAAAATGAGGTATAAGGACTGTGTAAGAACTACCCTGAAGAAGTGTGGTAAACCAAAAATGAGGTATAAGGACTGTGTAAGAACTACCCTGAAGAAGTGTGGTAAACCAAAAATGAGGTATAAGGACTGTGTAAGAACTACCCTGAAGAAGTGTGGTAAACCAAAAATGAGGTATAAGGACTGTGTAAGAACTACCCTGAAGAAGTGTGGTAAACCAAAAATAAGGTATAAGGACTGTGTAAGAACTACCCTGAAGAAGTGTGGTAAACCAAAAATGAGGTATAAGGACTGTGTAAGAACTACCCTGAAGAAGTGTGGTAAACCAAAAATGAGGTATAAGGACTGTGTTAGAACTACTCTGAAAAAGTGCGGTAAACCAAAAATGAGGTATAAGGACTGTGTAAGAAGTACTCTGAAGAAGTGCGGTAAACCAAAAATGAGGTATAAGGACTGTGTAAGAACTACCCTGAAGAAGTGTGGTAAACCAAAAATGAGGTATAAGGACTGTGTTAGAACTACTCTGAAGAAGTGCGGTAAACCAAAAATGCGGTATAAGGACTGTGTAAGAACTACCCTGAAGAAGTGTGGTAAACCAAAAATGAGGTATAAGGACTGTGTTAGAACTACTCTGAAGAAGTGCGGTAAACCAAAAATGCGGTATAAGGACTGTGTAAGAACTACCCTGAAGAAGTGTGGTAAACCAAAAATGAGGTATAAGGACTGTGTTAGAACTACCCTGAAGAAGTGTGGTAAACCAAAAATGAGCTATAAGGACTGTGTTAGAACTACTCTGAAGAAGTGTGGTAAACCAAAAATGAGGTATAAGGACTGTGTAAGAACTACTCTGAAGAAGTGCGGTAAACCAAAAATGAGGTATAAGGACTGTGTAAGAACTACCCTGAAGAAGTGTGGTAAACCAAAAATGAGGTATAAGGACTGTGTAAGAACTACCCTGAAGAAGTGCGGTAAACCAAAAATGAGGTATAAGGACTGTGTTAGAACTACTCTGAAGAAGTGCGGTAAACCAAAAATGAGGTATAAGGACTGTGTAAGAACTACCCTGAAGAAGTGTGGTAAACCAAAAATGAGGTATAAGGACTGTGTAAGAACTACCCTGAAGAAGTGTGGTAAACCAAAAATGAGGTATAAGGAGTGTGTAAGAACTACCCTGAAGAAGTGTGGTAAACCAAAAATGAGGTATAAGGACTGTGTTAGAACTACCCTGAAGAAGTGCGGTAAACCAAAAATGAGGTATAAGGACTGTGTTAGAACTACTCTGAAGAAGTGCGGTAAACCAAAAATGAGGTATAAGGACTGTGTTAGAACTACTCTGAAGAAGTGCGGTAAACCAAAAATGAGGTATAAGGACTGTGTTAGAACTACTCTGAAGAAGTGCGGTAAACCAAAAATGAGGTATAAGGACTGTGTAAGAACTACCCTGAAGAAGTGTGGTAAACCAAAAATGAGGTATAAGGACTGTGTAAGAACTACCCTGAAGAAGTGTGGTAAACCAAAAATGAGGTATGAGGACTGTGTTAGAACTACTCTGAAGAAGTGCGGTAAACCAAAAATGAGGTATAAGGACTGTGTAAGAACTACCCTGAAGAAGTGTGGTAAACCAAAAATGAGGTATAAGGACTGTGTTAGAACTACCCTGAAGAAGTGTGGTAAAGCAAAAATGAGGTATAAGGACTGTGTAAGAACTACCCTAAAGAAGTGGGGTAAACCAAAAATGAGGTGTAAGGACTGTGTTAGAACTACCCTAAAGAAGTGGGGTAAACCAAAAATGAGGTATAAGGACTGTGTAAGAACTACCCTGAAGAAGTGTGGTCAACCAAAAATGAGGAATAAGGAGTGTGTAAGAACTACCCTGAAGAAGTGTGGTAAACCAAAAATGAGGTATAAGGAGTGTGTAAGAACTACCCTAAAGAAGTGGGGTAAACCAAAAATGAGGTATAAGGATTGTGTTAGAACTACCCTGAAGAAGTGCGGTAAACCAAAAATGAGGTATAAGGACTGTGTTAGAACTACTCTGAAGAAGTGCGGTAAACCAAAAATGAGGTATAAGGACTGTGTTAGAACTACTCTGAAGAAGTGCGGTAAACCAAAAATGAGGTATAAGGACTGTGTTAGAACTACTCTGAAGAAGTGCGGTAAACCAAAAATGAGGTATAAGGACTGTGTTAGAACTACTCTGAAGAAGTGTGGTAAACCAAAAATGAGGTATAAGGACTGTGTAAGAACTACTCTGAAGAAGTGCGGTAAACCAAAAATGAGGTATAAGGACTGTGTAAGAACTACCCTGAAGAAGTGTGGTAAACCAAAAATGAGGTATAAGGACTGTGTAAGAACTACACTGATGAAGTATGGTAAACCAAAAATGAGGTATAAGGACTGTGTTAGAACTACTCTGAAGAAGTGCGGTAAACCAAAAATGAGGTATAAGGACTGTGTAAGAACTACCCTGAAGAATGTGGTAAACCAAAAATGAGGTATAAGGACTGTGTAAGAACTACCCTGAAGAAGTGCGGTAAACCAAAATGAGGTATAAGGACTGTGTAAGAACTACCCTGAAGAAGTTAGGTAAACCAAAAATGAGGTATAAGGACTGTGTAAGAACTACCCTGAAGAAGTTAGGTAAACCAAAAATGAGGTATAAGGACTGTGTAAGAACTACCCTGAAGAAGTTAGGTAAACCAAAAATGAGGTATAAGGACTGTGTAAGAACTACCCTGAAGAAGTTAGGTAAACCAAAAATGAGGTATAAGGACTGTGTAAGAACTACCCTGAAGAAGTGTGGTAAACCAAAAATGAGGTATAAGGACTGTGTAAGAACTACTCTGAAGAAGTGCGGTAAACCAAAAATGAGGTATAAGGACTGTGTAAGAACTACCCTGAAGAAGTGTGGTAAACCAAAAATGGGGTATAAGGACTGTGTAAGAACTACCCTGAAGAAGTGTGGTAAACCAAAAATGGGGTATAAGGACTGTGTAAGAACTACTCTGAAGAAGTGCGGTAAACCAAAAATGAGGTATAAGGACTGTGTAAGAACTACCCTGAAGAAGTGCGGTAAACCAAAAATGAGGTATAAGGACTGTGTAAGAACTACCCTGAAGAAGTGCGGTAAACCAAAAATGAGGTATAAGGACTGTGTAAGAACTACCCTGAAGAAGTGCGGTAAACCAAAAATGAGGTATAAGGACTGTGTAAGAACTACCCTGAAGAAGTGCGGTAAACCAAAAATGAGGTATAAGGACTGTGTAAGAACTACCCTGAAGAAGTGCGGTAAACCAAAAATGAGGTATAAGGACTGTGTTAGAACTACTCTGAAGAAGTGTGGTAAACCAAAACTGAGGTATAAGGACTGTGTTAGAACTACTCTGAAGAAGTGTGGTATTGATGAAATAACCCGGGAGAATGAAGCACTTAATTGGGAAAAATGGAAGTGCAATATTTATGAAGGAATGCAGAAGTTTGAGAAAGAGAGTATTAATAATGAAAAGTTAAAATGAGATGCTGGAAAGGGCCATATACACGTAGCAATAGATGGCACGGAAAATCACGCTGGTTTTAACTGCCCCGTATGCAAGCATCTTTGTTTCTTCCTGGCTGATCAGAGAAGTCAGGAGAGAATAATTCGTGGACAGCTATCTGATAGTACAATACGCAGAGAATGCAGTAAGATGTGGAAAAGCATAGAAGAGTTGAAACGACATGTTAAAGTACACGACAAATATACAAGAACTATGTATATATGTGTGTGTGTGAGAGAGAGAGAGAGAGAGAGAGAGAGAGAGAGAGTGAGTGAGAGTGAAAGTGAATAAATCAGTCAGTCAGTCAGTCTCATTTTTCCCAAGTTCACACAATTTCCAACAAAAGCGAAGTAGATTTTGGAGAATCGTTTGGAGAAACGGACACCAAGACAACATTTGAAAAAAAGATGATTCCTTTCACTATGGAAAAACGAGACATATCTCTTCACTATCATAACTAAAGTCTACGGCTATATCGTGTTGAATACACCCGTTCCCGTCCGATCACCGAAGTTAAGCAACATCGAGCCTGGCTAGTACTTAAATGAGTGACCATTTGGGAATACCAGGTGCTGTAAACGTAAGGACCAAGAATAGTCCACCGGTCCTCCAGGTTTGGGGGTTGGGTGCAGGCCTAACAACCCTGCCCCGTAAACAACAGTTTGTTACAGTAACAAAAAGTTGCTGCCCTATGCACCATTGGGTGTGATGGATAAATGATCATATCTAAAAGTTGTCGGCTTTTACAAGAAAATATAAAACAGGAGAGAATAACGATAAAATAAAGTTTATATATTTAGTGTATCGAGGCAGCAAATAATTTTCTAAACAGAGACTGTTAAATATAAGAGACAATGAATGTTTATTATGTTTAATCATGAGCCGTTCTCAACGTTGTATTTTGGTTTTACTTTCAGTTGAAAATAAACACAAAAATTCTCCAACATTTGGATAATTTTTTATTAATTTGCTTCTAAGCTTTCGTCTCACATGTGCCATCTTCAGAGAGGTTCTTAAGACGGTAACACAATAACATCCACCATCACCGACGATTTTATTTTGTGTTGATATAAAACTCCGCTAGGCAACGGCAATAGTTACCAAAAAGAACAAACGCTGTTCGCAAATTTGCAATGTGGTTCTATGACGTCACACTACGTGATAGCGCGAAATGACAACAGAACCATGTATTCAAATGCAATGTAATGTGTTATGACCAGATTTAAACGTGATTTTATTAAGTGTGGGTTGTTTGGATTTAATGTACATGGCCTCCAATATCTGATTAAACATAATAGACATTCTTTGTCTCTTATATATATATATATATATATATATATATATATATATATATATATATATATATACAACTACAGAGCCAGAATCTCGATTAGAAAACACCTATTTGTATTAATAAAACTACTTTTATTGTTATGGGGAAACACACATAATTCCTCAGATAATGGACCCTCCCTCTGTTATGGGGAAACACACCCATTCCTCAGATAATGGACCCTCCCTCCTATATTAATAAGAGTTAACAGGAAGTTAACAGAAATTCTTGAGAAGTTCATAGGAGTTCTAGAAAGGTCTTTAGAGTTCTATTGGAGTTCAGTAGAACTACTAGGCAGTTGATATTAGTCGGCAGTTAGCTAAATGCCAAGGAGTCAGCTTTCAGTGGAAGATAACCAAGTTCCTAACATTTTTGGTGCGTTAATCTCAGTCTGTTCATCATCAATCTATCTATCTATCTATCTATCTATCTATCTATCTATCTATCTCAGTCTGTTCATCATCTATCTATCTATCTCAGTCTGTTCATTATCTATCTATCTATCTATCTATCTATGTTCATCATCTATCTATCTATCTATCTATCTATCTATCTATGTTCATCATCTATCTATCTATCTATCTATCTATCTATCTATCTATCTAAGTCTGTTCATCATCTATCTATCTATCTCAGTCTGTTCATCATCTATCTATCTATCTATCTATCTATCTATCTATCTATCTATCTCAGTCTGTTCATCATCTATCTATCTATCTCAGTCTGTTCATTATCTATCTATCTATCTATCTATCTATGTTCATCATCTATCTATCTATCTATCTATCTATCTATGTTCATCATCTATCTATCTATCTATCTATCTATCTAAGTCTGTTCATCATCTATCTATCTATCTCAGTCTGTTCATCATCTATCTATCTATCTATCTATCTATCTATCTATCTCATCTCAGTCTGTTCATTATCTATCTATCTATCTATCTATCTATCTATCTCATCTCAGTCTCGTCATCATCTATCTATCTATCTATCTATCTATCTATGTCTGTTCATCTATCTATCTATCTATCTCAGTCTGTTCATTATCTATCTATCTATCTATCTATCTATCTATCTATCTATCTATCTATCTATCTATCTCAGTCTGTCTATCTATCTATCTATCTATCTATCTATCTATCTATCTATCTCGGTCTCTTCATTATCTATCTATCTATCTATCTATCTATCTATCTATCTCGGATCTATCTTCATTCTCTTCATTATCTATCTATCTATCTCGGTCTCTTCATTATCTATCTATCTATCTATCTATCTATCTATCTATCTCATCTCGGTCTCTTCATTATCTATCTATCTATCTATCTATCTATTATAGTTTGTTTCTATCTATTTATTTCTCTGTCTGTCCATCTATCTATCAGTCTTTCTCATATCTATCTATCTATCTATCTATCTATCTATCTATCTATCTATTATAGTTTGTTTCTATCTATTTATTTCTCTATCTGTCTGTCCATCTATCTATCAGTCTTTCTCATATCTATCTATCTATCTATCTATCTATCTATCTATCTATCTATCTATCTATCTCCCATGTACTATTCTCTTCCTGAAATAAGAATAATTTGGATCAATTAGAACATATGCTAGATTATCCTCACATTCTGTCTCGTCAACATCCTCCTAAATATCCAATTGTCGTCAACACACCCTGAATGATTATAAGCTTACAAATAATTTAAATGAATATCCTGTTAGTCTATAAACATTTCAAGTATGAAGCACTCGAAATTTTCTTGTCACAAAAAGCCGTGTGTTATTTCACATACTGAGATATTTGTATTTTTTCAAAACTGGAACTTTCTTGCTCATACACCATTTTCAAATCCAACAATGAAGTCATATTTCCAAATCCTGGTGCTTTGCCTGCTTCCAGTTTATTCATGTAAGTATTTTGTACTTATTTAAACTCTTTCTTATTTTCTTTCTGATTTAAATAATTTATATTTACTGCGAATAATTTTCTCCTTCTCATGAAATTGTTTCACAATTCACTTCTCACCCACCCTTTTTATTTTTTTTTATTTTTTTGGCTTTTGCCTTGTTTTTCATTTTCCCCCAGAGATCTTGTATTATCGATGGTCTTCATCAAGGCTGACTTCTGAAATGACTTGCTAATTTCAATCTTCTGTAAATAGGAATGTTCAGTGGGTATAGGTCCACAATGCTCCAGGGAGCACAGGGGCGCAATAATAATCTGAATGTTATCATTATTATTATTATTATTATTATTATTATTGTTATTGTTGTTGTTGTTACTACTACTACTACTACTACTACATTTATTGTTCTTCTAAAATGCATCAGGTTCTAAATGTATGTTTAGTAAATCCATGTCTAACATTAATTCTCGGCCTCCTATATGTTACACAATTACTTTTATATTGCCAATCTGTTCTTTAATAAATAATCAACTTTTCCTTACACTTAATGGTGTGTAGGATAGCGTTTTTGCCGTTTCCGTAACAAAACTGTTTTTTTACGGGGCAGGGTTGTTAGTCCTGCGCCCAACCCCCAAACCTGGAGGAAGGTGATATTTTAAGCGTAGTTTACACATAACACACAGCTGAAAGTAGGGGGTACCCAATGAGGATTGAACTCACTATTCAGTTCTCATGATTCTAGCGAGACGAGCTTGCTAACCATTACACCATGCTGAGGTGTCTATCTGTTCTTTGTGGTGTCATTAAAAGTTTAAACCCTTTCAATATTCAGAGAGGAAAGAGATCAGAAGCGAGATAGACTGAGGGTGAAATATTAATGGGGATATTAGAATAGAAGTGATGGTACATGGATCTTGTTCAACAGTAAAACAATGAGACCTAATTGCCAATCTGTTCTTTAATAAATAATCAACTTTTCCTTACACTTTTAATAATGTATGATGTTGTCTTTTATAAAGATACCGAAAACACAGAACACGGGAGCTGGATTAAACGCAGCCATGTAGCTGGGCCGTATATTCAGGAAACTGTGGGGAAAAGGAAGTCCCTATCTTCTTTTTCTTTTTATTGGAGAGGGCCTGTCTAAGGGGGACAACTCATATCTTCACATCCCTCTTTTACCATAAGGAGTTTTTTCTAACAGTTTCTTACAAGTCGTATCTTTTGGGTGGTTTGATAACACGACCTGATTTTGTAGTAGTTTCTAGTCTACTCGTATTGGTTTGTGTTGCATGTGCAGGGCTCTGCGCTTCCATAGGCGGTGCGCAGATGCTTGTGTTGGTGCTGGGAGTTTCCTCAGGGTGCACGTCTGGTATTGATGTGGTGTTGGGTGTGTGGGCAACTTCCTTGAGGTGCCTGCGGTTTCTGCGGAGACTCTGCCCTGACGGCGTTTCGACGATGTATGAACGCGGTTCAGCACAGGCCTGTTTGACGATGGCTGGGGTCCATCTTCTTGAGTCTTGGTCTTGAATGCGCACTTGTTGTCTTGTGCTAAGATCAGGGAGGTCCTTGGCGTGTATGTCATGGTGCCTTTTTTGTGACAACTGTCTTTGGAGTAGTTGATTCTGGATTTCCTCCCTCCGGACGTTTTGGTTGGTGCATTTGGCGGGGAGGTTGCTGACTAGTTTGCGATTGAACAGCAATTCTCCCGGGGATGGAATAATGTGGTCTATTGGGGTGGATCGGAGACACAACAGGCTCATGTTTATGTCCCGGTTGCTCAGCATGGCTTTTTTCATAGCCGCTTTGACGGTTTGAACACAGCGTTCTGCCATGCCGTTGGATTGTGGGTATCTGGGCGAGGAGGTGATGTGCTCAAAGTCCCATGCTCTTACGAAGTCTTTGAAATGCTGGGAGTTATAATGAGAACCGTTATCGCTGATAAGCCTTTCTGGGACTCCTTGCTCAGCAAATATTTGCTTGATAAAACCGATAACTTCCTTGCTAGAGAATTCTTTGAGTTTGCGGATGAAGGGGTACTTCGAATAGTAATCCACAATTAGAAGATAATTAACTCCATTGAGGTTGAAAATGTCAGTCGCTAGGATTTGCCATGGTCGCACAGGGATCTCGTGTGGCATGAGGGTTTCTGCGGTTTGAGATTTTTGCAGCTCTTGGCATATGGTGCATTTCTGTGTTATTCTGTCAATGTCATTATTGATGCCGCTCCAGAAAACACATGTTCTGGCTCTCAGTTTGCATTTTTCGCGCCCCTGGTGCCCATAGTGTATCTTTTCCAATATCTCTGGTTGCATTGATGTAGGGATCAGAATTCTGTCACCTTTGAGTATTATGCCATTTTCAATGGAGAGCTCATCCCGGTAGGACCAATATGGCCGCAAATTTTTGTTGACTTCTCGGGAAGTGTTAGGCCAACCTTGTAGAATGGTTTCTCTGAGTTCACAGAGGATGGAGTCAGCTGTGGTTGCGTGCTTGATCTGTGCTAATTTTTCAGTGGAAAACTGAACGAAATCCACTCTTATATTGAGGTTGATCTCTTCTTTGTTTTTTCTATTTGGTAGTCGGGAGAATCCATCGGCCAGCGTGATCTCCTTGCCTGGACGATATGTGATGCTCAGGTCATACTCCTGCAGGCGTAGAAGCATGCGTTGCAAACGAGGGGGAGCTGAGATTAGGTTTTTTAAACTGATCATCTCTAATGGCTTGTGGTCACTTTCTACCTTGAATTGACATCCATATAAGTAGGTTTTAAATCGCTCACAGCCAAAGACGACAGCTAGCAGCTCTCTCTCTATGTTCGCATATCTTTGTTCTGTCTCTGTGAGTGCTTTTGACGCAAAGGCGATTGGTTTTCCCTCCTGCATGAGTACTGCGCCTAATCCTTTGTTGGAGGCGTCCACCTGCAGGCTTGTTTCCTTTGATGGGTTGAAATATGCGAGAGACATTTCCTGGCATATCAGATCCTTTATTTTCTGCAGTGCTTTCTGGTGACTGGCTGTCCATTGATATTCTGATTCTTTCTTGAGAAGATCCCTCATGGGTGCCGTCAAATCAGATAAATGCGGAATGAAGGGCGCTAAGTAGGTGATTATGCCTAACACCTTTTGTAGTTCTGTTACATTGGTGGGGCTGGGTAGTTGTTTTATTGCCTCTACTTTGTTCGGATCGGGTTTGATACCATCTTTTCGTGTTGCCTGTTCCATTGTTATTCCCACCGCTGCCACCATTTAATAATGTATGATGTTGTCTTTTATAAAGATACCGAAAACACAGAACACGGGAGCTGGATTAAACGCAGCCATGTAGCTGGGCCGTTTATTCAGGAAACTGTGGGGAAAAGGAAGTCCCTATCTTCTTTTTCTTTTTATTGGAGAGGGCCTGTCTAAGGGGGACAACTCATATCTTCACAACACTTAATGGTGTGTAGGGTAGCGTTTTTGCCGTTTCCGTAACAAAACTGTTTTTTTACGGGGCAGGGTTGTTAGTCCTGCGCCCAACCCCCAAACCTGGAGGAAGGTGATATTTTAAGCGTAGCTTACACATAACACACAGCTGAAAGTAGGGGGTACCCAGTGAGGATTGAACTCACTACTCAGTTCTCATGATTCTAGCGAGACGAGCTTGCTAACCATTACACCAGGCCGAGGTGTCCATCTGTTCTTTGTGGTGTCATTAAAAGTTTAAACCCTTTCAATATTCAGAGAGGAAAGAGTTCAGAAGCTAGATAGACTGAGGGTGAAATATTAATGGGGATATTAGAATTGAAGTGCTGGTACATCGATCTTGCTCAACAGTAAAACAGTGAGACCTAATTGCCAATCTAGTAATATGTTTATATTCATGTAGTCAAGGAACTGAAGAGAATAGCTCATTAAAAGTTTAAACCCTTTCAATATTCAGAGAGGAAAGAGTTCAGAAGCGAGAGAGACTGAGGGTGAAATATTAATGGGGATATTAGAATAGAAGTGATGGTACATGGATCTTGTTCAACAGTAAAACAGTGAGACCTAATTGCCAATCTGTTCTTTAATAAATAATAAACTTTTCTTTACACCTAATGGTGTGTAGGGTAGCGTTTTTGCCGTTTCCGTAACAAACTGTTTCTTTTATGGGGCAGGGTTGTTAGTCCTGCGCCCAACCCCCAAACCTGGAGGAAGGTGATATTTTAAGCGTAGCTCACACGTAACACACGGCCGAAAGTAGTGGGTACCTAGTGAGGATTGAACTCACTACTCAGTTATAATGATTCTAGCGAGACGAGCTTGCTAGCCATTACACCACGCTGAGGTGTCCATCTGTTCTTTGTGGTGTCATTAAAAGTTTAAACCCTTTCAATATTCAAAAAGAAAAGAGCTGAGAGGAGAGAGAGATATTTGGAGGAAAACTTAGTGGGGATATTAGAATAGAAGTGATGGTTACACCTATCTAGTTCAACAGTAAAACAGTGAGACCTAATTGCCAATCTAGTGGCATGCTTAAATTTATGCAGTCGAGGACATGAAGAGAATTGCTTATCAGTGCACTTATTATGAAAATTATTATGCTGTCATTTTTCATCATATTTCCATTTCCACTATGGTCGCACTACCTACCAAGTCTGCAAGAAGACCTAAGGCAGGTTGTAGTGTGTTGTTATGGCTCCATTTCATATTTTTTCTCTCTCCCCTAACATCCCTAGCATTACAGACACAAAGTTCTCCTTAGTATGTGGGCTGTACTTAACAAAACAATTTTTTGTATATCTCTTAAGCTGGGGTTTCCAGAGATTCTTTCACTGTGTTGTTTTGTTCCATTTTTTTATCATTCCAAGTACACCTACTATCACTGGCACAACTCTTGTTTTCAATTTCCACATTTTTTCTATATCAATTTCCAGGTCTTTATATTTTGATAGATTTTCAAATTCCTTGGATGCTATGTTAAAATCCGCTGGACAAACCATATCAATTAATAGGCAAGTTTTTTTTCTTTCTGGTTTTTAACAATAATGTCCGGCCTATTTACTTCAATTTTTCTGTCTGTATAGATTGTGTAATCCCATAGAATGGTGACATCTTCTATTTCTGTAACCGGTGCTGGATGATGTTCATACCAGTGTTTGTTTATATATTTTTCATAGTGTTTGCACATTGTCCAATGTAAATATTGTCCCACTCTATCGTGACGATTTTTATATTCATTTAGGGTAAGTACAGAACATTCTGGGATCAGATGGACTATTGTTTCTTGGTATTTATCACAGAACTTGCATTTTGGATCCACATTATTATGTATAATATTTGCCTGGAAGTTCCTAGTGAAAAGACTTTAGTCTTGCACAGCAAGAATAAAGCCTACAGTCTCAGACTTTAATCCAGATGCACGTAACCATCGATGAGTATTAACTTTACCAACACTGGATTTATTGGCACGTTCAGGATATTGGCCATGCAGAGGTTTGTTTTGCCAGCGTTGTTTCATCTGTTCAAGAGCTTTATCCTTGGCTTTCTTTTTCATATTTTTTGCCACAATAGTTGGTTCTTGGCTTGTTTTGCTTTTCTACAGAATCTACTAAATGTAAATCTTGTTTGTATTTACTGCCTTTCATTATTGAATATTTGTTTTCTATCTGTTTTCATGTTGCTTGACTAATTGTATCATCCAGTTCTTTGTTGTTTCTATGTATGTTAGTAAGCCAATAGTTGTTGTCTTGTATGACAATTCCAGCTGAATAAGACCCCTTCCACCTTCTTTACGGGGTATGTATAGACGGTCTACATCAGCCTTTGAATGATGCATTATATGCTTAGAAAGAAGCTTTCTTTTTTTAGAATCCATTCGTCTAATATCGTCTAGAGTCCAGTTCAATATGTTGAAACTATATTGGACAACTGGGATGGCAAGGCTATTAATGGCCATAATTCTGTTCTGAGAATTCAATTCAATTTTTAATATAATTCGTAGCTTTCTACAGTACTCTTTACGCACTATTTATTTCATTTTTTATGGTGAATTTTTTCACTCTCATTTGCACCTAGGTATTTATAAGCTCCTTCTGGCTCTAAATCTTTTATTGTTACAGCAGGGTCTAAGTTAATTGAGGATGTTTGTTGTAGCAATCCTTGTAAAACTGTAGCTTTAGCACATTTATTCAAATTGAATTTCATTCGAATATCTTAACTGGAATATTTTACAGTTTGCAGAAGACCTTCCAGCTAAATATCATTCTTAGCATACAACTTTAAGTCATCCATGTAAAATAGATGGCTTATTTTCTTTTGGGCTATTTTATAACCACATTCTGTCGTGTTAAGTTGATTGGGTAATGCTATTACTGATATGCAAAATATTAAGGGAGACAAAGAGTCACCTTGAAATATACCTCTTTTGATGTTTATTTCACCAGATTTATAGGTTCCATTTATATGATTGAGGTAAAGGGTTGTTTTCCATATCAACATACATTGTTTGATGAAATTGATGATGACCGGTGATACCTTGTACATATTTTAAGATCCAGGAATGTGGTACACTATCAAATGCCTTACGATAATCTATCCAGGCATTACTAAGATTTTTCCTAGCATGGAAGCAGTTTTCCAAGATCATCCTGTTAATTAGTAATTGGTCTTTACATCCGTAACAGCCACATTTGCACTCTTTTTGTTCAAGCAGTAATATGTCATTTCTTTCCAAGAAGAAATATGTCTGTTTTGTTAAAATAGATGTTAATAATTTGTATGTTGTCAGAATGCATGTAATTGGTCTGTAGTTTTCGGGTTGTTTATGTCACTGTTCTTGGGTAGAAGAAATGTAATTCCTTTGATCATCCATGCAGGAATTTTAGTGGGATCGTCAACCATTTCTTGAAGTTCTTTGGCTAGTTTTTTATGTGCTGTATTTAAATAATATAGCCAAAAGTTAAGAATTTTATCTATGCCTGGGAATTTCCAATTGTGTGCTTTTTTCAGTGCACATTTAACATCATCTTCTGTGATTCCAGCCCATGTCTGTTCTGGTTTATTTTTCATTCGTTCTATCTCTTGAGCAATCCAATCTACTTCTTTGTTATGTTCTTTAGGACAAGCCCATATTTTCCCCCAGAACTGTATAACTTCTTCCATTTTGGTGGGGACTGTCACTTCAATTCTTTTTTACCTATTTCCCTGTAAAATTTCTTTGCATCGGTTTGAAAAATCTTGTTTTGTCTGTAGAATCTTGTTCTTTTCTCATAGTGTCTTATTCTTTGAGCCTTCAGTTGTATTGTTTGCTTTATTTTTTCCTTAGTTGATAGGACTTCATTTTCATTTCAAATGTTGTATTTTCTTTCGACTCTTCTGCTTTTCCTAGTTCTTACATTTATTCCTCTACTAAGTTCATCCAGTACTGATAGTTCACTTCTAAGTTGTTCGATTTCTTTTTCTATTTTTCTTTACTAAGCTGGATCTTCATACCTGCGAGACTACCTTGTTTTTAATTTGATGTCATTTTTGTTGCTGCTATTGCTGATGCATATATTGCTTCATTGAGATTTATATGAGTGTCTTCTTCATCCAAAAGTAATTTGAGTGCTGCATTGTAAAGCTTAATAGTTTTGAGGTTATGCTTTGTTGGTTGTAATTTTGGGAGCTGTTCTCGTTCCTCCATTGCAATATTTTGTATTTGACTTATATGGTTCTTTATTTCTTCCTTGGCTTCTTGTATACTGTTCTTATTTTCTGTCAAATAATTATGTTCGATGTGTTCTGAACTCGTTTTATTTTCGTCTTTTAACTGACTCAGATCACACATTTCCAGCACATCTAAACTTACAGCATTAACTTCACAGTGATTTGTGCATATCACAGTTTCTACATTATGACCTGTGGCTTGTGTGATGTTACTACTTTTTATTTCTGATTCCTGTTCCTTTTTATATTTTGTTGATTTGTCTATTCTGGTTGCAATTCTTTTTATCTCATTAATTTCAGCATCTGTCAATCAGTTATTTCGCATGATGTATATTTGTACATTGGCTAATTTATTTTCGTCTATGTACTTTCTATTTGTTTGTCCAACCTTTTCTCGCCAAATGTCATATGTTTGGCGAGTGATGTTTTTTTGAGGTTTGAGTAACATTTCATGAAATGCAGTCATAACTACTTTGTACTCCTCACGAGACCATTTTATTTTTTTCTTTCTTTAAATATACGGTTATAGATCTAGCTGGAGAATTTTCAGGACCATCATTAGGATTATCCTGGTTATGGGGACCTGAAGGTTCATTCTTTGTGTAAGAGTTTGTTCCTATGGCAGATTTTTTGACCTCAGGTAGGTTCCCTCCTGAAGACGGTCTCCCTGTTTATCCACTGGAAGAGCCATACTAGACTTTTTATTTCTATTTGTAATTTTCATATTTTTCCCATGAGTGATGCACGGGTCCAAAAATCCACCCAAAGTTACCCGGCACATTGGGTAACGGTCTTTTACAAACAGGGTTCCGAAGCCTGTAGGGGATCATTTGTGACCTCTTAACGCAGTCGCAGTTCACTCAGTACGATTAACACCTTGAGTTCCGGGTTGTTTCGGAGTTTTCGTTCTCCTAAATGGGTTGCTAAGCGACAGTTGATGGAGACGTGATTGGAATTCAAAGAGAAAACGCTGGTTAAAAAACAAAACAAAAAAAACAAACAAACTTGGACGTAACTGCCGCGCAACAAAGCAAAACATCACTACACTAAAGAATTTTGTAAAAAAAAAAATAAAATAAAAAAAAATTGTTTCTACCATCACTAGTCCTTGTAACAAACAAAAATAATTAAGAAAAAAAAATTAATGAAAATGAAAATGTTGACATACGTTTAAGTTTATTACTGCTGTGAAACTTAAAAATGATAATTTGTTCGTCCACTGATTATAAAAACGAAAAAAAAACATCACTAGACAAGAGTGTATTTTGTTAAAAAAAATTGTTGTAACAAAAATAATAATAATAATAATTATTATTATTACTATTATTATTATTATTATTATGGCAAATTGACACAGTCTGTAGAGGATTTTTAGGTCCTTTATGATTTGCGTTGTGGCACAGTGGATATTGGCTCGGAACGAGAAATCGGAGAGCCGAGTTCGAATTCCTTGCATTCACTTACGCGCAAATACCCTTGGGAAAGGTATTAATCCGTCTATTCCTACCAGTTATGGGTTAAATAACAGGACAGATTGGGTTCTATAGCCTTGGTTGGCAACCAGTCTACCACAGAAAGCAATGGCAACCTACTGCCAGATAATCTTCTGCCCAGTCAGTCATGTCTCTTTCGAGACATGATCGCCCAAAGCGTGTATCATGTATGACACTTAACTGACTGACTGAATATAATAGTTGGGAATATAATTAAAACTTCTACTGGGCATGAAGTGGGGGATCAGTTTTCTATTATTATGAAGTAATAAACTGATCCCCCAATAAATACTACTTAATAATATAATACATATCTTCTCTCTTTAACTATGAGTCAAATAGCAGGACAGATTGGGTTCTATAGCCTTGGCTGGCAACCAGTCTACCGCAGAAAGCAATAGCAACCTACTGCGGGATAATCTTCTGCCCAGTTAGTCATGTCTCTTTCGAGACATGATTGCCCAAGTGTGTATCATGTATGGCACTTAACTGACTGACTGACAATTTATATTACAATTCGTCCAACATATGAGTCAAGAGAAATAAAGACAACTCCAATTTGTAACCAAGAAATTAAAGTATATTGAATAAAGAAACAAAGCATGTAATAGTAGTATACATAGAGTAGGAGGAAAAAGTTGTCCCCTTTTAACTGTTTGTTGATCAAAATCAATTAAACGAAGAAAGTTTTTTCTTGCGCTGAAAAGGTTTGTTATAATTGTTAGAAAGATTTTCATGTAAGAATAAATAACATGAAGAATACAATTATTTTGAATGTAATTGTAAGTGACACAAATTTTGGTCAACAGTTCAAAAGTTCTTGGTGAAAATGTTCAGACTGAAGACAAAGTGTCTGTGTCTGTGTGTGCGTTAAGGAAGGTTTGAGTAGAGAGACTTACGTGGAGTCGTTTAGCGGGCTGGTGGTCTACTGACAAGCTTGCTGAAAGTCACCGCTTATAACAAAAGAGGGTGGCTCAAAAAACAAGTGTGGGAAAAACTGAGTTTACATTAAAAAAAATATGTGATTGGCTAAAAATTAACCAATCACCACACACATATGAAAGAGCTGCTTCAGAGCTGAAAGATTCAAAGGCGACTGCAATTGCTAAATTGTCCTATACAAGAACAGTAGTGATTTATTACCCAATCGCAGACAAGGAAATGACATGGACCAAATGGAGGTAAGAAAAACATAGCAACCGCTATACAGTCAATGGAATTTCAGTTCTTGAGACATAATATCAACAAACTTCTCACAACACAAGTATTTTCAAATTCAACTCAACTGAAGAACCTTTTAAAGAATCCTTGCAAAGTGAAAAAATGTCAGTTTCTGGCACTCTGCAATTTTGGTCCCATTTTCAATTCTCCCAAAAATTCTTTTTTTTTCTAATTTCTAACTATTCCCAATCTTTTCTGCTTTCTCTTTCCTTTTTCCCCAGTTTATTTGGATTGGGTGCCTCGTATTCCTCATTGATTCCACCATTGTTCAAATCTCTGAAAAGCAAAAATTCCGGGCCTTCTATATTTAGTATAATTATTCTTATTATCTTCACCTGTTGTTTGTGGTGTCATTAAACTTTTAAACCCTTTCAATACACGAGAAGCAAAGAACACAGAGAGAAGAGAGGAGAGAAAAACCCTTCAGAGGATGGCACATTGTAATTTTTATGTTAGTATTGCAATTTGACATTGTCAATGGAGATTCTCTTCTTGAAAGATTGTTTCAAATTTCTATGTGGTGATTTGTATACACCCATCACTGCAGGAATTAATTCAACAGTCGTGTTCCGTAGTTTTTTCTCAATTCCGTACAACATCCTGATATTTTTCAATCTTTTTGGTTTATTTCATGTTCATTCTAGTGGTATAAGGAATAAAAAAATCAATAATTGGACACATACTCGTCTCCTTATCTATAACCATAAGATCGACTCCTCCATGGTTCAATGAAATGATCAGACTTGACCTAAAGATTGTTTCAAATTTATAGGTGCTAACTTGGTAGCTCGACTACAGTCACTTTCCCACAAATGGGATGTGGCTTCCATTTGTCTGTTCTATAAATACTTCCATGGCTTCTGCTCCAATGAACTTAAGTCACTGGTGCCTCTGCAACAGGTGTTTACTCGTGCAACAAGACTGGCAATTGGATCCCACCCATTCACAGTTAGATCAACCAAATGCAGACGACAATTCTACTCCTGCAGCTTCTTTCCTCGCACTTCCCGCCTGTGGAACTCGCTTCTTTATTCTTGCCTTTCTGACGGCTACAACCTCCAGGAATTCAAATGTAAGGTCAATACTCATCTCTTAATACTTGGCCCTAGTTCTTTCCTCACCACCCTGTATATCCTTTCCTTTCTTTCCACCTCTGCAACTGTCATCACACCTGTATTCCCTCCCCTCTCTTGCTCCTTTCTAAATGGTTTGTCATTCTCTTCACTCTCTTCTATCTAGTGGTTTTACTCTTATGTAGCCCCCTGCACATCAGTGGCATTATCACTTTGATCGGGGTGTTACGATTAAAAAAAAATGTAGTGATCTGTATGTACACATCACTGCAGGAATTAATTCAACAGTCGTATTCCGTAGTTTTTTCTCAATTTCCTACCAACATCCTGGTATTTTTCAATCTTTTCATTTTTTTTTTCATTTCCATTAATGTGTCATAAGGAATAAAAATTCAATGATTAGATACATAATAATGTCCTTAATTATATCACTTAAGCACTGGTACCCTTGGGAAAGGTATTAATTCGTCCCTTCCCTCCAGTTATGGCTTAAATAACAACGGTAGGACTTGGGGACCCTGCCCTTAAAAACAAATTCCAATGAATCTTGATACTCGAAAAGAAAAAAGTATTACTAGACACAAAACTTATATAAAAAAAACAATTAATTGTTGAAAGAAAAAGGCATTACCAGCAATAAATAAATAAAATTTAGTTGGCAATAAATGACCCGCCGAGGTGTTGATATGCCATAAGAACAAAACAACCAACCAACCAACCTTAATTATAACCATAAGATCGGCTTCTTCATGCTTCAATGAAACAATCAAACTTTTTCATGTTAGTATTGCACTTTGACCTTGTCAATGGAGATTCCCTTCTTGAAAGATTGTTTCAAATATCTACGTGGGTATCTGTAAACACCCATCACTGCATGAATTAATTCAACAGTTTTGTTCCATAGTTTTTCGAAATTCCCTACCAACATCCTGGTATTTTTCAATCTTTTTGGTTTATTTAATGTCCATTCTAGTGGTATAAGGAATAAAAAAATCAATAATTGGACACATACTCGTCTCCTTATCTATAACCATAAGATCGGCTTCTCCATGGTTCAATGAAATAATCAGACTTGGGCTGAGCAATCCCATAATGCCTACTGACTCTCATTTCCTACCAATGCCTCTGGTTGACATTCATACCATTTCTTCTTCACAATAGAACCAAAGTTACAGCACACTTCCCAGTGGATCCCCTTACCAATCCAATCATGTCAGGTCCAACACTCCTCTGTGCCAACTTGGGACATTCAGCGAGTATATGATTAGCTGTTTCCTAAGCTTGCCCTCTCACCCTACATTTGCTATTTTCTTGTGATTGGTCTATCATGATTTTTTTAAATCATTTCACCTCAACCAAGGCAATAAATCCACTAAGAATCAAGAGGTTACTGAGTGATAGAGAATATGAGAAAAAATATTCTATAGGAGAGAAAACAATAAAAGAGACAAGAATTAAGAAGACAGAAGATAATGATTGACATTGCATTTAAATTTTTAAATATCAGAACTGCAATAGAAGAAACTGTTAGCATAGAACTTACAGTTACATCAAAACATTTCGACTATAAAATGTTGAGAGTTAGTTATCAATCTAGTAGTGCACTTGAATACATAAAGTCTCAGTACCACAGAGGAAAGTTCATCCGAACAATTACCATGAAAGTATTTGCAGAAAAGGTACGGTAAAGCTACATTTCAATGGTGGGAAATTTACTGAAACCAAAATGTCAGGTCAGTACCAATAATAATGCAGATCCTTCTTTGGATTTTATCTAGAATAATTGCACTCATACTGAAGGCCTTCTTTTTTTTTTTTTTATAATCATGTCACCACATTCAAGGCATTTTACTGCCACTTGTGCAGGGGGTTACATAGGAGGAAAATTATGAGAAAGAGTGACAGGTTATAGGGGGTGTCAGTAAGTGGGTAAGAGAAGGATGAGAATATTGATGAGAGTGGAGTGGACAGAGAAAAGAACATGAGAAAGAAAGAAAGAAAGAAAGAAAGAAAGAAAGAAAGAAAGAAAAAGGAACAGAAAGAAAGAATCGTAGAATTTTAAAAAATAATCATACTGCCCCAAGCAAGGGATTTTACTGCCACTGTTTTCCAGGGGGTTACATATGAGGAAAGTTATGAGAAAGAGTGACAGGTTATAGGGGGTGTCAGGAAGTGGCTAAGAGAAGGATGAGAATACTGATGAGAGTGGAGTGGACGGAGAAAGGAGCATGAGAGAAAGTTATGAGAAAGAGTGACAGGTTATAGGGGGTGTCAGGAAGTGGGTAAGAGAATGATGAGAATACTGATGAGAGTGGAGTGGACGGAGAAAGGAGCACGAGAGAAAGTTATGAGAAAGAGTGACAGGTTACAGTGGGTGTCAGGAAGTGGGTAAGAGAAGGATGAGAATACTGATGAGAGTGGAGTGGATGAAGAAAGGAGCATGAGAGAAAGTTATGAAAAAGAGTGACAGGTTATAGGGGGTGTCAGGAAGTGGGTAAGAGAAGGATGAGAATACTGATGAGAGTAGAGTGGACGGAGAAAGGAGCATGAGAGAAAGTTATGAGAAAGATTGACAGGTTACAGTGGGTGTCAGGAAGTGGGTAAGAGAAAGATGAGAATATTGATGAGAGTGGAGTGGATGAAGAAAGGAGCATGAGAGAAAGTTATGAAAAAGAGTGACAGGTTATAGGGGGTGTCAGGAAGTGGGTAAGAGAATGATGAGAATACTGATGAGAGTGGAGTGGATGGAGAAAGGAGCATGAGAGAAAGTTATGAGAAAGAGTGACAGGTTATAGGGGGTGTCAGGAAGTGGGTAAGAGAATGATGAGAATACTGATGAGAGTGGAGTGGACGGAGAAAGGAGCATGAGAGAAAGTTATGAGAAAGAGTGACAGGTTATAGGGGGTGTCAGGAAGTGGGTAAGAGAAGGATGAGAATACTGATGAGAGTGGAGTGGACGGAGAAAGGAGCATGAGAGAAAGTTATGAAAAAGAGTGACAGGTTATAGGGGGTGTCAGGAAAGTGGGTAAGAGAAGGATGAGAATACTGATGAGAGTAGAGTGGACGGAGAAAGGAGCATGAGAGAAAGTTATGAGAAAGAGTGACAGGTTATAGGGGGTGTCAGGAAGTGGGTAAGAGAAAGATGAGAATATTGATGAGAGTGGAGTGGATGAAGAAAGGAGCATGAGAGAGAGGGTACAAGTTAGTGAGATAGGAGATGACTATTGACTTTACATTTGAACTCTTGAAGATTGTAACTGTCAGGAAAGCAAGTAAACGGAAGGGAATTTCACAGGCGGGAAGTGTGAGAAAAGAAGCTGCTGGAGTAGAATTTGTGTTTAAAATTTATTAGTTTCACAGTAAAAGGATGGGACCTAGTTGCTAATCTTGTCGCTTGAGTAAATTCATATATAGGGGGATACCAGTGAGCTTAGTTCATCTGACCAGAAGCCGTGAAAGTATTTGTAGAAGAGACACAGGGAAGCCATATTGTGCCGGTGAGAAAGTGACTGCATCATTCTATGATCAAATAAGATGTGCGTTACCAATTGAGCATATTCCCAGATTCAAAACTCTATTCCACTTATAGTTGCACATCCTATTCCATTTTACTTGTTGCATATCAAATACTACCGGCTGTGCTTTACTAATGGAGCACATTTTTCTATGTTTTCAGCTGTGCATTATGAATGGAGCACATTTCCTTATGCCAAAGTTAAATTCCACTTGCAGTTGCACATTTTCACATGTGCATTACTAGTGATGCACATTCTCCATCCCAACTTCTTTGTGTAATCACTGTAGGTTTCGATTATCATTGGTTAACACTTTTTTTTATAATTCTGCCACCCGAAGCAAGGCATTTATTGCCACTGTTGTGCAGGGGGTTACCTATGAGGAAAGTCATGAGAAAGAGTGACAGGTTACAGGGGGTGTCAAGAAGTTAAGAGAAGGATGAGAATACTAATGAGAGTGAAGTGGACGAAGAAAGAAAGAAAGAAAACGAAAGAAAGAAAGAAAGAAAGAAAGAAAGAATCGTAGGATTGTTTAAATAATCATACTGCCCCAAGCAAGGCATTTTACTGCCACTGTTTTGCAGGGGGTTATATAGGAGGAAAGTTATGAGAAAGAGTGACAGGTTACAGGGGGTGTCAGGAAGAGAGTAAGAGAAGAATGAGAATACTGATGACAGTGGGGTGGACAAAAAAAGAAGCATGAGAGAGAGGGTGCAAGTTAGTGAGATAGGAGATGACTACTGACGTTCCATTTGAATTCTTGAAATTGTAGCTGTCGGGAAAGCAAGTAAATGGAAGGGAATTCCACAGGCAGGAAGTGCGAGTAAAGAAGCTGCTGGAGTAGAATTTGCTTTTATATTTTATTGGTTTCACAGGAAAAAGGTAAGACCTAGTTGCTAATCTTGTTGCGCCAGTAAATTCATATATAGGGGGTATCAGTGAGCTAAGTTCATCTGAGCA
>JBBBDQ010001991.1:405000-420000 GCA_037127315.1 Ascarosepion bandense | reverse complement strand
CTATCTATCTATGTCTGTTCATATCTATCTATCTATCTATCTATCTATCTATCTATCTATCTATCTATCTAACTTTCTATCTATCTATCTATCTATCTATCTATCTATCTATTTCCGTGCCTCTTCCTATCTATCTGAATCTGTTCATATCTATCTATCTATCTATCTATCTATCTATCTATCTATCTATCTATCTAAGTCTGTTCATATCTCTCTCTCTCTCTCTCTCTCTCTCTCTCTATCTATCTCTCTATCTATCTATCTATCTATTTAATACACTTATCCTGATACAAATCCTGATAAAATGCTGAACCTATCTTTCAATCTTGAATTCCTAGATTTTCATGAAATTATTAACAATTTTATATATATATCTCATGAAAAGACATTCACAGAGATCAGAATGAGTTTTATTGACAGAAAATTTTTTAATTTAATAGTAAAACCTTCTTTACTGATCCTCATCGTGAAATGATCAATGTAAAATGCAGTGAAAAGTGTAAGGATATATTTTTCTTTTTTTTGTTAATGACAAGAAAATTATTTATCATTGTTTTTGTTTTTTCAAAATATCTAAAATTTATATTCTATTTCAGGAGATTTTCAGAAAGCCAGTTGTAATATTCTGAGCAGCAGCATGGATCTTCCTAAAAAAAGTGGCTGTTTTCATGCCAAAGAGACTTTTCAAGATATTATTTGGAATTCAACAAAGTACATTCATATTTTTCTACTTCAGTCCAAATTTACAAACGTAGAAGATACCAGAAAATATACAGCTTTTTCAACCTTGTCTTGTCACTATTGTCATTTGAGATTTACTGCAAGTAGCTGGATTGTTTTAAAAGGTAAAAATTTAATTTTAAGTTTCATTTGAACATTTTTTCCAGTTTTGGATTTGATTTATTGATTAAAGGATAGAAAAAACAGTATTCAGTTCTCTGCTCGTCACTGCAATAATATTATCTTCTATCTACTAAAAATATTATCTTCTATCTACTAAAAAATTACCCAGGACTACTTATGAATGATCTGATTCATTCATGACAATATTTAGGGTAATTGGTTCTTAACATAACAATTTAATAGTTAAAAAAATAGCATCTTAAAAACAAAAGATGAAAAGAAAAAATTCAAGATGGCAGAAATAATGATAATAATAATAATGAGGTCAGATTCTAAAATTAACTGCAAAACTTCAACATGAAAATGACTTTTTTTCATTTGTCAGTGCAAACTGAAAATTTTCTTTCAACAACATTTATCTGCACAGATGAGTGACTCTATTTCCCTGCATCTGATAGTTGTTCCTCTACTCAATTGGTAAAATAATGCTCCATATTGTGGTGTGAGTCTTACCCTAGATTTAAGAGTTGTTCTCCTAGCCACAAAATGCAAATCTGTGCTTCACCAAATGTCAGTGACTGCTCACGAGATGTAAGGATATAGTTAACCCAACTACACCTATAATGTGCACATGTGGGGAAAACTGTATGACAGGTTGCAATATAGATACCCACCTGAGAGGAAAGAGAAGAGAATTTCTCATGTTTAAAAATATCCTGCAACTAGACACCTACTGACTAACAATAATTAAATAAATCCAAAGATGAATAAAATGTTAGGTTGCAAATGAGAGATTCGGTTTTGCTCTCTCGTTATTAACGTATGACGATTGCACTACACAATTCATTGCTTAGTGAATTACAGGGTGCATCTTAAATATACAAATGAAAAATTACAGGGGGCATCTTAAATAAACAAATAAAAAAGCTCATAACTTCTGAGAAATTGACGATATCTGCACACAGATAAGTATTTATCTCCTAAATAAGAGCAGAAAACCTCATTCAATATGTTTCTCTTTAGCATTCATCAGACCTCGAAATCTATCGGGAAAGTCATTGATGGTTCCACACAAGATTTCCAAGGGCATTTTGTCCCATTAGTCAGTTAATTGCCATAAATTGCTTACATAATAGCTTGGACGATCATGTCTCAAAAAAGATATGACTGACTGGGCAGAAGATTTTCTTGTAGTAAGTTGCCATTTCTTTGTGTTAGACTGATTGTCAACTAAGGCTATAGAAACCAATCTGAATGGAGAAACTTGATGATATTTTATACACATTTTCATACAAGACAAAATTTTGCCAGACAGCCATCTCTCGCAAGCCAAAAATAAAATAAGTTATTGACATGAATTTTCACTCTTTATTCTTACCTAACTAACATCTTAATTTCTGTGTGAATTTTTGGGACGAGGAGTTATAATTATTTACATTATTAACAAGCAGACACTTGTCCTGATTGTTTTGGTTATAGTGTCTACAAATATTAATCCAAATACTCAAAAGTCAATTCCAAATTAAACCCTTTCCCTCAATCTATGGGGGGTAGACTGTTGTTATTCTTGGGTACCTCATCTAGTTATTATTCTTTATTTTTATTGCTTGTTCTGTTCCCACTGAGTTCAAGTACAGACTGCTGATCCCAGGGATTGAACTCACAATTACTATGTCACCAAATTCCCAATCCAATTCTTTACTCCACTAGTCATAGGACAAAAGCCTAGTATTAAACTTGGAGCTTTAATTCTAAAAGTGGTTTGAAACCAATTGGAACCTGACCTCTGCCTTGGAGGACATACTAATAATGCCAATGATAATCTGACGGAAATGTTTCAGTTTTGTGTACAGACAACATTCTTCCAACCAGAGTCTGACATAGAGCAATGGGAGGACGGTTTGGCAATGAAGTCACCATTGTCACCAGTGATGGCAAAATATATCCATGGAATAATTTATGGAAAAGGCTTTAGGAATGGCTACAACACTATGAAAAAATCATAAACAGAATTCAGACATATCGTAAAATGAACATAAAGTAGACATTACATTCAGAGAACTCTCTCTCTATCTCTTTCTTTCTCTGTCTCTCTCTCTTTCTCTGCCTCTGTAAACATGCATACATATATATATGACAGTGAAAACAAAGAGTGAAAAAGACATATAGATAGACACGCATCATATGTGCTTTTGCGTGTGCGCATTGTAACAGTTCTTTATTCATTTTACACAGTTTCTGACAAAAGTGAAGAAGATTTTCGAGAGTTCTTCATGGAAGATAATCCCAAGACAACAACTGAGAGAAAAGGTAAGGATGTTATTTCATTCACTCATAAATCATGGATGATTCATTAATTCTAAAAGATTATTAGGATTATAGAAAATATCAGACAAACAGTTTAATCAGATTTTTGACCTTATTATTCTCACCAAAAATATTCTAATTTGTCGTCTGCCAATGGGTAATAAAATTCTATTTGATTTTTGCCCAGCTTATCCTCGCTACCTCCCACTACGTTTATTTTCTGGTTTATTGTTATGTGCTGATCAAGATGGTCGTGTGGTCAGATCTAGTTTAATATTACTTTTACTTTGCCAAATACACCATATATTATAAGATCTCGTATAATGCGTATAGTATATGCATGTCCTGCTCTGCATAGTTTTGGTTTCTAGAAGTGATGAAACATGTTTATAGTAGGTACCTCCACTCATTTTTCTATAGTTACATTTAAATTGAAATTTTAAAAATAAATAAATTATCTTCAAGCTTCAAAATAAGCTTTAATTGAAAGCCAATGGATTAAATTTACTAATTTCAGTAAGCAAAATATCCTGGTGTATTTTAAACCGAAATTATATTGATCGGAATCAAAGATTTCAAAGATTTTATAAATTGTTTAAAAAGTTTTAAAAAATTAATTAAATTAATTAATTAATTAACAGACAAACTGTTTAATCAGATTTTTGACCTTATTATTCTCACCAAAAATATTCTAATTTGTCTGTCTGCCAATGGGTAATAAAATTCTATTTCAATTTCCCACTTGACAAACATTATTTTCATGAATATTTTCCTGATGTTTGTTTCGTGTTTGTATTGTATTTAATTTTAGGCTTCAATCTTGTAGACCATTTTTCAACAAAGGAAACATCAATAAGCAGTTCACCAGGTAAGAAACGTAAATAAAATATTTCTTTTTTTGTTTGTTTGTTTTAAATTTCATCAGAGAATGAAGAACTATTTGCTGATATGAGTCAGTCAGTTGTGGCATGAGTGATACATGCTTGGGTGATCATGTCTCGAACGAGACATGACTGACTGGGCATAAGATTATCCTGCAGTAGGTTGCCATTGCTTTCTGTGGTAGACTGGTTGCCAGCCAAGGTTATAGAACCCAATCTGTCCCATTATTTAACCCATAACTGGAGAGAAGAGACGGATTAATACTTTTCCCAAGGGTATTTGTGCGTAAGTGAATGCAAAGAAATTCAACTGGAATTTGAAATTGGCTTTCTAATTTGTCGATATCCAATGCAGCACAACACACAACTGCTGATATGAGAAATGCCTGTAATTTGGATGTCTTTCCTTAAAACCTTGCTTTGCTTAGGGGACTCTCTTCTGGCTCCATGCTTTCCATTTTGTTTTGTTTTTTTTTTGCCCTCCTTGCTTGAGAAAATATCAGATAAACAGTTTAATCATATTTTTGAACTTATTATTCTTACCAAACATCTAATATATTTGTCCGACAGTGTTTAATAGGGCTGTGGTCCTAATTGAGTTATTCTAGTGTGTGGAAAGTGGTTTGTGGCTTGAGGTGTTGAAAAACATAATAATTCTGAGTAAAGTAGCAGAAATATTAGACAGAAAGACAAGCCAAATTCACCAAGGTGTAGTTTCCCACCTACCACTCCTGGTATTTTATTTGAAACATGGACAAATGAGTTGGATTAGGTATTCAGCTCCAGTACGGGTTATTTCAGGTGCTTACGTCCAAGGTCCAGGTAATGTAATAAAAATGTGACTGCTGTTATCATTGTCTTGTGGCCATTGGCCGAGATAGAACTCACTACACCCCTCCAGTATTTCCTGTGCATTTGGAACCCTGGCGCAGTTTTGTAGCGAAATTCATAATCTTGTCAAAGAGCTGAATACTTGATGCTTCGCCAGGGCTACCAAGGGTGTTTTTATTGTGACACCAACACTAAATGGGTTGCCTCCAGGCCCCATCCTGTTATTTAACCCATAACTGGAGGGAAGTGATGGATTAATACCTTTCCCAAGGGTACCAGTGCTTAAGTGAATACAGAGTACTCAACTGGAATTTGAACTCGCCTCCTCGGTTTCTCTTTCCAAGCTGATATCCACTGCACCACAATGCACATCCATCACTGAACGCTGACAGCACCTGGTATTCCCAAGCAGTCACTCATCTAAGTACTGACCAGGCACAACGTTGCTTAACTTCTGCTATACCTAATCATTTTAAACACAGACATGAAAAACATGACGCATTCTAAAATTATTGTTTGAAGCTTTTAGAATCAAAGTCATTTCAAAATCATTTCTCAAATTCAAAACAAATTTCTCTTCTCCAGGATTTTACAGAAAATGTCAGGCAATCAGGTTAACGGAACTTTCAATCTTATTATTCTCACAAGAAAAAAAGTAAAAATATTTTCCGATGTGTTTGCCATCCAATGACAATCAGTCAACAGATCAACGAAAAGAGTGGCCAGTCCCTTAAACTTAATCATTTTAACACCGACATGACAAATATGATGTATTTTAAAGTTATTGTTTGGCACTCTTAGAAGTGAACTCAGTTGAAAATCATTTGTCAAATTCAAAAGAGTTTAGTCTTCTTTCAAGTGAAAAAAATAGCATTTTATTTGAAACATGGACAAATGATTTGGATTAGGTATTCAGCTCCAGTATGGGTTATTTCAGGTGCTTACGTCCAGGGTCCAGGTAATGTAATAAAAAATGTGACTGCTGCTATCGTCGTCTTGCAACCATTGGCCGAGATAGAACTCACTACACCCCTCTAGTATTCCCTGTGCATTTGGAATCCTGGCGCAGTTTATAGCGAAATTCATAATCTTGTCAAATGGCTGAATACTTGATGCTTTGCCAGGATTACAGAAAATGTCAGGCAATCAGGTTAACAGAACTTTCAATCTTATTATTCTCACAAGAAAAAAAGTAAAAATATTTTCTGATGTGTTTGTCATCCAATGACAATCAGGCAACAGATCAACGAAAAGAGTGGCCAGTGCCTAAACTTAATCATTTTAACACCAACATGACAAATATGATGTATTTTAAAGTTATTGTTTGGCACTCTTAGAAGTGAACTCAGTTGAAAATCATTTGTCAAATTCAAAAAATAGCAGAAAGCTGAGAAAAAAATTATCTACATTTAACCTTTCATTTTATCTGTTGGGCCATATGTTACTTATGTTACTTAGTTTTAGTGACTTGACTCCAAGAGTTGTGAGTTCAATACCTGGCTACAGCAGTAGTGAACAAATAACTTAGAGAGTTAAGTTAAAGGGAGATAACTAAGACATCCTGAATTGGCATGGCTTATACAACAAGAACAATATACTCCAATGATCAAAATAAAGAGTTTGGTTTGATATTTCAATTACCTGAAGAAGGCTGGTGCTTACAATGATTGAAACATCGTGAATAAGACAATAAATATGAGGACAACAATCCCAAAAATGTTAATGGTAGAAAAGATTACTTTGTGGCTTGAAGGTAATTCATTTGAAAATGTTTCCAGTAAAAACTGTGGTAAACTTTGTAAATCTCTGCAAAATAAAGCCAAAAAAATATCACATTAGATTTTTCAAAGATGTAAATACTGTAAATACTACCTCATCTCAGAAATATAAACAAAGAGAATGATCTATTATTAAACATCATACAAATGGCAACAAAGATGAGGACAATAGCCTGAATAATATAAATACTGTAAATAATACCCCATCTCAAAAATATAGACAAATAGAATGATCTATTATTAAACATTGTACAAATGGCAACAAAGATGAGGACAATAGTCCGAATACTGTAAATACTACCTCATCTCAGAAATATAAACAAAGAGAATGATCTATTATTAAACATCATACAAATGGCAACAAAGATGAGGACAATAGCCTGAATAATATAAATACTGTAAATACTACCCCATCTCAGAAATATAGACAAATAGAATGATCTATTATTAAACGTTGTACAAATGGTAACAAAGATGAGGACAATAGTCCGAATAATGTAAATACTGTAAATACTACCTCATCTCAGAAATATAGACAAATAGAATGATCTATTATTAAACGTTGTACAAATGGTAACAAAGATGAGGACAATAGTCCGAATAATGTAAATACTGTAAATACTACCTCATCTTAAAAATATTGACAAATGTTGTTTTATTGTCATTACTAAATGCCTCAGGTTTGTAAATCTGTGCCTATTGTTAATTGTGGTCCTCCTATATTTAACATAAAAAGAAACACAGGTGGGAAAATGAAAGCTCATTCAAAGAAATTCAGCTTTGAGTCAAGCCATTCTCACTCCTTGGAGGAAATTCTGTCCTTGATTGACCATCTCTTGATAAGTAGAAACACACTCACCATGCTTGGCCACTTGCCGGTTGGTGAGCTTATTTAACCCATATATGGAGGTTTTGAATTCAGAGTTGTTCTTCTTCTAGATTGTTTCACTCCAAAGACTATAGGATCCTACAGACTGTTCTGCTATTTACCCATTGCTGGGGGGGAGAAGAAGAGATGATTTAATATTTTTCAAAGAGTATGCAAAGAATCCATCTTGTACATTTACAACTGTACCATTTGTCCATGTAATCTATATCTGATCTGGTGATCCAGATGTACATCTGGAGTTTCTTAATAAAACCCAAAGGAGTATCTGTCATATAAATGTGACATAAAGACTGTGGTCATCAACACAGAGTCATAGGAAAGCATGGCAGTCAACCTGTCCAAGTGGAGATGAACCCTGGCCAAACAACTCAAGTCAGGGGAGGAGCAGCTGTTACAAGCCAACATGGAGAGGCAGGTTCACAGAGAAAAAAGTGACAGCTCCAACCGAACATAAATGCAGCCTCTGTAACAAAGACTGTCACTCCCGCATCGGCTTCTACGTTACAGACACCAATGCTCCAGCCAAGCACACAACTAGGGTGTTGATCGACGAAAGCCTAAGATCTGGTCTGGTGCTCTAGCTCTACATCTAGAAGTTCTTGACAAAACCCAAAGAAGTATCTGTAATATAATCGATCCTAAACAGGCATATCGATTGCAGTCACTTTCTCACTAATGTGATGTGCCTCCCCTCTGCCTTCTCTTCAGATATTTTGATGGCAACTGTTCTGACAAGCTTTTTCCCCTGGTGCTTCAAATACATTAATTTAATTGGGCTACTAGATTGGCATTTAGGTCCCAACCTTTTACTGTTGAAATAGCAAAATACAATTGCCACTTCTACCCCAACAGTTTCTTTTCTCACACTTCCCACCTGTGTAAATCCATTCCATTTACTTGCTTCTCTAATAATTCCAATCTTCAAATATGTAACTTCAATGTTAATTTTCATTTTCTGCCTTTTTGAATCTTGTTCATCTTTTGTTCTTTCCTCAATTCTTCCTATAATCAGTCTTGTCTTTCACTTTCACACCCTGTAAAATCTTGCGTACTTGTGTCATTCCTGCTTACTTCGGCTGAAATAATTAAGTGAAAAAATAGGAATTACAGAAGAACAAAACAAAAAAACAGTTGCTAAAATTCAGAAATTGAGAGATGCCATTTGGGAAACACATAATGTGGAAAGAAAGCTTGGAGAATTTAACACTCACAAAGCACCTTAAAGACAAGAGGAAAGCCACCCAATTGACAAGTTTGAACAAATGTATAAAGATAATAAAAGAAAACGTATGGAGGAGAATTTAAAAAGATAGGATGCTGTAGAGAGCCTTGAATGATTACATTCTGAAGAAATATAGTCCAAGTAGCAAAGAGAATTGATAGCAATAATTGATTTACTATCTACATTTATTGTCTAACCTCATATTCTGGAAACATTTGTATAGTAAGGTTCTCATGTATGGAGACCACATCCAAAGATTTCACTGAAGATATTTGTTTAAATTGTGGAAAATTAACATCATTTTTGTCTCATCAAAAAATTAACTATTATCCCAATTTTTTTTTGTTCCTTTTTTTCAGTTGAAAATTTATTAAAAACAGCCAAGGGACCAACGAATATCACATGTGACCAGAATTCTATTATAGTTTCTAACCATTCCAGATATCTTGACTGTAATAAAAAAAGCTCATGTCAACTGGAGGAAACTTATGGAAACATTTTTTATTATGTCTGCCTTAAAAGCAAGTATTGAAACATAGAGATTTTTTTAAAAAAATGTTTACGATAAAAATTGACAATATTTTCAAATGTTCTTTTGAGAGCAGGAAGTTCTGTATTCATATCTATCGATCTATCTCACTCAGTTCACATCTATCTTTCTATCTATCTAACAATCTAACTATTTGTCTCACTGTTCATATCTATCTATCTATCTATCTATCTATCTATCTATCTATCTCAGTAGGTTCATATCGATCTATCTATCTATCTCAGTATGTTCATATCTATCTATCCATCTATCTATATCAGTATGTTCATATCTATGTATCTATCTATCTATCACAGTATGTTCATATCGATCTATCTATCTATCTAAGTATGTTCATATCGATCTATCTATCACAGTATATCCATATCCATCTATCTATCTATCTCAGTATGTTCATATCTATCTATCTATCTATCTATCTATCTATCTATCTATCTATCTATCTCAGTCTCTTCATTATCTATCTATCCAGCTATCTAAGTCACTTCATTATCTATCAATCTATCTAAGTCTCTTCATTATCTATCAATCTATCTAAGTCTCTTCATTATCTATCTATCTATCTATGAACCTCAGTCTCTTCATTATCTATTTATCTATCTATCTATGTACCTCAGTCTCTTCATTATCTATCTATATATCTATCTATCTATGTACCTCAGTCTCTTCATTATCTATCAAGCTATCTATGTACCTCAGTCTTTTCATTATCTGTCTATCTATTATCTATGTACCTCAGTTTCTTCATTATCTATCTATCTATCTACCTCTGTACGTCAGTCTCTTCATTATCTATCTACCTATGTATCTCAGTCTCTTCATTATCTATCTATCTATCTATCTATCTATCTATCTACCTATGTACCTCAGTCTCTTCATTATCTATCTATCTATCTATCTATCTATCTATCTATCTATCTATGTACCTCAGTCTCTTCATTATCTATCTATCTATCTACCTCTGTACGTCAGTCTCTTCATTATCTATCTATCTATCTATCTATGTACCTCAGTCTCTTCATTATCTATCTATCTATCTATCTACCTCTGTAAGTCAGTCTCTTAATTATCTATCTATCTATCTATCTATCTATCTATCTATCTATCTATCTATCTATGTGCCTATGTCTCTTCATTATCTCTCTATCTATCCATCTATCTATCTATCTCAGTCTCTTCATTATCCCTCTATCTATCTATCTATCTATCTATCTATCTATCTATCTATCTATCTCAGTCCCTTCATTATCTATCTATCTATCTATCTATCTATCTATCTATCTATCTATCTATCTATCTATCTATCTATCTCATTCTCTTCATTATCTATTTATTTATCGACCTCAGTCTGTTCATAATCTACCTATCTATTCTATGTACCTCAGTCTCTTCATTATCTATGTATTCTATGTACCTCAGTGTCTTCATTATCTATCTATCTATCTAAGTCTGTTCATAATCTATCTCTCTATCTATCTCTCTCCCTCAGTCTGTTATTAATCTATCTATCTTTCTACTTCAGTCTGTTCATAATCAATCTATCAAGCTCAGTCTCTTCGTTATATATCGATCTATCAATCTATCTATCTCAGTCTCTTCATTATCTATCTATCTCAGTCTCTTCATTATCTATCTATGTATCTCAGTTTCTTCATTATCTATCTATCTATCTATCTATCTCCGTCTGTTCATTATCTATCTATCTATCTATCTATCTATCTATCTATCTATCTATCTATCTATCTATCTCATCTCAGTCTCTTCATTATCTATCTATCTATCTATCTATCTATCTCAGTCTCTTCATTATCTATCTATCTATCTATCTATCTATCTATCTATCTCAGTCTCTTCATTATCTATCTGTCTATCTATCTCTCTCAGACTCTTCATTATCTATCTATATATCTATTTATCTCAGACTCTTCATTATCTATCTATCTATCTACCTATTTATCTGTCTCTTCATTATCTATCTATCTATCTATCTATCTATCTATCTATCTATCTCAGTCTCTTCATTATCTATCTATCTATGTATCTCAGTCTCTTCATTATCTATCTATCTATGTATCTCAGTCTCTTCATTATCTATCTATCTATCTATCTATCTATCTATCTATCTATCTATCTATCTCAGTCTGTTCATTATCTATCTATCTATCTATTTATCTGTCTCTTCATTATCTATCCATTTATCTCAGTCTCTTCATTATCTATCTGTGTATCTATCTATCTATCTCAGTCTCTTCATTATCTATCTATCTATCTATGTATCTATCTATCTATCTCAGTCTCTTCATTATCTATTTATCTATCTATCTATTTATCTCAGTCTTTTCATCTATCTATCTATATATATATATATATATATATATATGTCTCTTCATTATCTCTCTATCTATCTATGTCTCTTCATTATCTGTCTATTTATCTATCTATGTATCTATCTATCTTCATAATCTATCTATCTATGTCTCTTCATTATCTGTCTATCTACCTCAGTCTCTTCATTATCTATCTATCTATCAATCGATCTCAGTCTCTTCATTATATATATCTATGTATGTAGATCAGTCTCTACATTATCTATATATATATCTATTCTATGTACCTCAGTCTCTTCATTATCTATCTAACTATCTATTCTCTGTACCTCAGTCTCTTCATTATCTATCTATCTATCTCTCTATCTATCTATCTATCTACCTTAGTCTGTTCATAATCTATCTATCTATCTATCTATCTATCTATCTATCTATCTATCTATCTATGTCTGTTCATATCTATCTATCTATCTATCTATCTATCTATCTATCTATCGAAATCTGTTCAGATCTATCTATCTATCTATCTATCTATCTATCTATCTATCTATATCTGTTCATATCTATCTATATATCTATCTATGTCTGTTCATATCTATCTATCTATCTCAGTCTGTTCATCATCAATCTATCTATCTATCTATCTATCTATCTATCTATCTATCTATCTATCTATCTATCTCAGGCTTTTCAAAATCTATCTATCTATGTATCTATCTATCTACCTCAGTCTTTTCAAAATCTATCTATCTATCTCCCTCAGTCTTTTCAAAATCTATTGTCTATCGACCTCAGTCTTTTCAAAATCTATCTATCTATCGACCTCAGTCTTTTCAAATTCTATCAATCTATCTACCTCAGTCTTTTCAAAATTTATCGATCTATCTATGTCTCTTCATTATATAACTATTTATCTATCTATCTATCTATGTCTCTTCATTATCTATCTATCTATCTATCTATCTATCTATCTATGTCTTTTCATTATCTATCTATCGATGTCTCTTCATTATCTATCTATCTATCTATGTCTGTTCATTATCTATCTATCTATCTCAGTCTCTTCATTATCTATCTGTCTATCTATTTATCTCAGACTCTTCATTATCTATCTATCTATCTATTTATCTCAGACTCTTCATTATCTATCTATCTACCTATTTATCTGTCTCTTCATTATCTATCTATCTATCTATCTATCTATCTCAGTCTCTTCATTATCTATCTATCTATCTCAGACTCTTCATTATCTATCTATCTATCTATCACAGTTTCTTCATTATCTATCTATCTATCTATTTATCTGTCTCTTCATTATCTATCTATCTATTTATCTATCTCTTCATTATCTATCTATCTATTTATCTCAGTCTCTTCAATATCTATCTATCTATTTATCTCAGTCTGTTCATAATCTATCTATCTATCTATCTATCTATCTATCTATCTATCTATGTCTCTTCATTATTCTTATCTATCTATCTATCTATCTATCTATCTATCTATGTCTCTTCATTATCTATCTATCTATCTATCTATCTATCTATCTATCTATCTATGTCTCGTCATTATTATCTCTCTATCTAACTATGTCTCTTCATTATCTGTTTATCTATGTCTCTTCATTATCTGTCTATCTACCTCAGTCTCTTCATTATCTATCTATCTTTCAATCTATCTCAGTCTCTTCATTATATATATCTATGTATGTAGATCAGTCTCTTCATTAACTGTATATATATCTATTCTATGTACCTCAGTATCTTCATTATCTATCTATCTATCTATCTATCTACCTCAGTCTGTTAATAATCTTCTATCTATCTACCTCAGTCTGTTCATAATCTATCTATCTATCTATCTATCTATCTATCTATCTATCTATCTCAATCTTTTCAAAATCTATTTATCTATCTACCTCAGTCTGTTCATAATCTATGTATCTATCTATCTATCTATCTATCTACCTCAGTCTTTTCAAAATCTATCTATCTATCTATCTATCTATCTATCTATCTCAGTCTTTTCAAAATCTATCTATTTATCAACCTCAGACTTTTCAAAATCTATCTATCTATGTATCTATCAATCGAACTCAGGCGTTTCAAAATCTATCTATCTATGTATCTATCTATCTAACTCAGGCTTTTCAAAATCTATCTATCTATCTACCTCAGTCTTTTCAAAATCTATCTATTTATCAACCTCAGACTTTTCAAAATCTATCTATCTATCTATCTATCTATCTATCTATCTATCTATCTATGTGTCTTCATTATCTATCTATCTATCTATGTGTCTTCATTATCTATCTATCTATCTATCTATCTATCTATCTATCTATCTATCTTCATTATCTATCTATCTATGTCTCTTCATTATCTATCTATCTATCTATCTATCTATCTATCTATGTCTCTTCATTATCTATCTATCTATCTATCTATGTCTCTTCATTATCTATCTATCTATCTATCTATCTATCTATCTATCTATCTATCTATCTCAGTCTCTTCATTATCTATCTGTCTAGCTATCTCTCAGACTCTTCATTATCTATCCATCTACCTATTATCTGTCTCTTCATTATCTATCTATCTATCTATCTATCTATCTATCTATCTATCTATCTATCTATCTCAGTCTCTTCATTATCTATCTATCTATCTCAGACTCTTCATTATCTATCTATCTATCTATCTATCTATATCAGTCTCTTCATTATGTATCTATCTATCTCAGTCTCTTCATTATCTATCTATCTATCTATCTATTTATCTGTCTCTTCATTATCTATCTATTTATCTATCTCTTCATTATCTATCTATCTATTTATCTGTCTCTTCATTATCTATCTATCTATTTATCTCAGTCTCTTCATTATCTATCTATCTATTTATCTCAGTCTCTTCATTATCTATCTATCTATCTATCTATCTATCTATCTATCTATCTATCTATCTATCTATCTATGTCTCTTCATTATCTCTCTATCTATCTATGTCTCTTCATTATCTGTCTATTTATCTATTTATGTATCTATCTTCATAATCTATCTATCTATGTCTCTTCATTATCTCTCTATCTATCTATGTCTCTTCATTATCTGTCTATTTATCTATTTATGTATCTATCTTCATAATCTATCTAACTATGTCTTTTCATTATCTGTCGATCTACCTCAGTCTCTTCATTATATATATCTATGTATGTAGAACAGTCTCTTCATTAACTATATATATTTATCTATTCTATGTACCTCAGTCTCTCAATTATCTATCTATCTATCTATCTATCTATCTATCTATCTATCTACCTCAGTCTTTTCAAAATCTATCTATCTATCTACCTCAGTCTGTTCATAATCTATCT
>JBBBDQ010001991.1:177500-400000 GCA_037127315.1 Ascarosepion bandense | reverse complement strand
ATCTATTCTATGTACCTCAGGCTCTTCATTATCTACCTATATATCTACCTATTCTATGTACCTCAGTCTCTTCATTATCTATCTATTCTATGTACCTCTGTCTCTACATTATCTATCTATCTGTCTATCTATCTATTCTATGTACCTCAGTCTCTTCATTATCTATCTCTGTATTCTATGTACCTCAGCCTCTTCATTATCTATCTCTCTGTTCTATGTACCTCAGTCTCTTCATTATATATCTATCTATTCTATGTACCTCAGTCTCTTCATTATCTATCTATCTATCTGTCTATCTCAGTCTCTTCAATATCTATCTATCTATCTATCTCAGTCTCTTCAATATCTATCTATCTATCTATCTATCTATCTATCTCAGTCTCTTCAATATCTATCTATCTATCTCAGTCTCTTCAATATCTATCTATCTATCTATCTATCTATCTATCTATCTATCTATCTCATCTAATCTATCTATCTATCTATCTTCAATCTATCTATCTATCTATCTCTTCAATATCTATCTATCTATCTATCTATCTCATCTATCTATCATCTCATCTATCTATCTATCTATCTATCTATCTATCTATCTATCTATCTCAGTCTCTTCATTATCTATCTATCTATCTATCTATCTATCTATCTGGCTATCTATCTATCTCAGTCTCTTCATCTATCTATCTATCTATCTATCTATCTATCTATCTATCTATCTATCTATCTATCTATTGCTTTCTGTCTTCTAGCTCTGAAGCCCATTTTTTTTGGTCTGTCGAGGACTTCTTTATGCTTCTCCTGTTTGTTTTTTTGGTATCTATTGCAATAGATCACTGGTCCCGTTTCTGTTTGGCTTTCCTGTCTCCTCATCAGCTGGGGTGACTCTCTTCTCAGCCTCCATGTTTCTCTCCCAGCCTCTTTTTTACATTCAATGTTCATATGACTCTCTTATGGCTTCATGCCTGTCGTTTTTTTTTTTTTTACATTCATTGCATGAGACTCCCACCACTGGTTCCATGCTTTCCAGCCTGTTTTTCCTTTGCCCCTGGTCACCATGATCTCTTCTGGCTTCCATGTTTTCTTCTCCATGCCTTTTTTTTTTTATTCAATGTTTGTTGGACTCCCTTATGCTTCGTTTTCCTCGTTGTTTTTTTTTTTTTTTTTTTTTTATCCACCACAGACTCACCACGGGTCCTCCAGCGTTTTCCAGCCTGCTTTTCTCCTCTTTGCCCTCATTGCTTGGGTGACTCCCTTTCTGGCTCTGCTGCTCTGCCTTTTTTTTTTTTTTTTTTAATATCTCATTGTTTAGATGACTCCTTGTTGTTTCATGTTTCGTGCTTGTTTTTTTTTTTTAATTTTTTTGTAACTTCATTGCATGGAATATGGTTCTGTCGGTTCCATGCTTTCCAGCCTGTTTTTTTCCCCTACTGTCTCTCAATGTGTTTAAGCACTCTCTTCAGCTCTATGCTGCTTTCCCAGCTTTTTTTTTTTTAGCCTGTCATTTACACCCTCTGTATGGCTTCACAATGTCCGTTTGTTTTTGCCTTTTATTCATTGCACAGAGACTCCATTACTGGTTCCGCGGTGCTTTCCAGCCTGTTTCTTCCTTTTGCCTCGGCTTGTTTTGGGCACTTTCTATTTCATGTTTTCCAGCTTGTTTTTTTGTCCATTGTCGAGTGACTTCCTCTATGGCTTCATGCTTTCCCTGCTTGTTTTTTATTTTTCGCATCTATTGCATGAGAGACCCACTACTGGTTCCATGCTTTCCAGCTGTTTTTCCTTCTTGCTCTTGTTGCTTGGGTGACTCTCTTTCAAGGCTTCATGCTTTCAGCTGTTTTTTTGCAGTATTCATTGTTTGGAGTGACCCTCTTTATGGCTTCATGCTTTCCTGCTTGTTTTTTTTTTTTTTTTGCATTCATTGCATGAGAGACTCACTACTGGTTCCATGCTTTCCAGCCTGTTTTTCCTCTTTGCCCTCATTGCTTGGGTGACTCTCTGCCTATGTTTTCCAGCTTGTTTTTTTGCACTCATTGCTTGAATGACCTTGTTCAGTTCCATGCTTTCCAGCGTGTTTTTCTTTTTTGCCCTCATTGCTTGAGTGACTCTTTTATGCCTTCATGCTTTCCAGCTTGTTTTTTTGCTCTCCTTGCTTGAGTGACTCTCTTTTGGTTTCATGCTTTCTAGCTTGTTTTTTTACAATCCTAGTTTGAGGGGCTCACTTCTGGCTCTATGCTTTCCGTCTTTTTTTTTTTTTTGCTCTCCTTGAGTGATAATCTTCTGCCTTCATGCTTTCCAGCTATTTTTTGCCAGCCTTCCTTGAGGGATTCTCTTCTGGCTCTGTTTTCCAGCTTGTTTGTTTTTTGCCCACTTGCTTGAGGGACTATCTTCTGACTCTATGCTTTCCACCTTGTCTTTTTTTTTGCCCTCCTTTCTTGAGTGACACACTTCTAGCTTCATGCTTTCAAGCTTGTTTTGTTTTTTTGGCCCCCTTGCTTGAGGGACTCTCTTTAGCATTATGCTCTGAAGTTGTTTGTTTTTGCCCTACTCGCTTTAGTGACTCTCTTCTGGCGTTATGCTTTCCAGCTTTTTTTTTGCCCTCCTTGCTTGAAGGACTTTCTTCTGGCTCTATGTTTACCAGCTGTTTTTTATTTACCCCCTTGCTGGAGGGACTCTCTTCTAGCACTAGGCTTTCCAACTTGTATTTTCTTTTTGTTCCTTGCCCTCCTTGTTTGAGTGACTCTTCTGTCTCTATGCTTTCTAGCTTGTTTTTGTTTTTACCATCCTTGCTTGAAGGACTCTCTTCTGGCTCTATGCTTTCCAGCTTGTTTTTTTTATTTTTGATTTCCTTGCTTGAGGGCCACTCTTCTGATTCCATGTTTCCCAGCATAATTTTATTGCACTGATTGCTTGAGAGACTCACTACTGGTTCCATGCTTTCCAGCTTTTATTTTGCCCTGCTGGTTTGCAGGACTCTTTTCTAGCTCTATTCTTTCCAGCTTCTTTTTTTGACCTCCTTGCTTGAGGGCCTCTCTTCTGGCTTTATGGTTTCCAGCTTGTTTTTTTGCACTCCTTGCTCAAGTGAGACTTTTCTGGCTTCATGCTTTCCAGCTTTTTTTTTTGCCCTCTTTGCTTGAGGGACTCTCTTCTGGCTCTATGCTTTCCAGCTTTTTTTTTTTTTTTTGCACTACTAGCTTGAGGGACTCTCTTCTGGCTCTATGCTTTCTAGCTTGTTTCTTTTGCCCTCTTTGCTTGATGGACTCCCTTCTGGCTCTATGCTTCCCAGCTTTTTTTTTTGCTTTCCTTGCTTGAAGGACTCTCTTCTGGCTCTATGTTTTTTAGTATTTTTTTGCCCTCTTTGCTTGAGAGACTCTCTTCTGTCTCTATACTTTCCATCTTTGTTTTTTGCCCTTCTTGCTTGAGGGACTCTCTTCTAGCTCCATGCTTTCTAGCTTATCTTTAATCTTCCATAATTCAAACGAAATGACAATCGTTATCTACTCTCTTCTATTTTTTTTTCACTCGTTATTAATTATTCCCATTTTTTTTCATTCTTTTACACTCAGTAACCTCTTGCATCTTTGTGGATTTATTGCTTGGTATGGGGCGATATGATTTAAAAAAATTCAATATATCTATTCATCTATCTCAATATTTCAACTCATCTCTCTCTCTCTCTCTATATATATATATATATATATATATATATAAATGAAACACTTATCATGATAAAATCATGAACCTATCATTCAATCTTGAATTCCCACATTTTCACGAGATTACCAACAATTGTATATATATCTCATGAAAAGACATTCACAGAGATCAGGATTAGTTTTTTAACAGAAAATTATTTAATTTAATTATAAAACCTTCTTTACTGATTCTCATGGTGAAATGATCAATGTAAAATGCAGTGAAAAGTGGAAGGGTATATTTTTCTTTTTTCTGTTAATGACATGATATTTAGTTATCATTGTTTTTGTTTTTTCAAAATATCTAAAATATATATTCTATTTCAGGACAGTTTCAGAAATCCAACTGTCGTATTGTGAACAATGATATGGAACTTCCTAAACAAAGTGGTTGTTTTTATAGCAAAGATGATTTTCAGAATATTGTTTTGAATTCAAAGAAGTACATTCATATTTTTCTGCTTGAAACCAAAATTACAACTCTTCAAGATACTGCAGATTATTCAGCTTTTTCAATCTTGTCTTGTTCCCCTTGTGAATTGCAAATTTGGTCAAATAGTTGGATTCTTTTAAAAGGTAAAAATTTAATCTTAAGTGTTATCTGAACATTTTCTCCAGTTTTGGATTTGATTTATTGATTAAAGGATAGAAATAACATTATTCAGTACTCTGCTAGTCACTGCAATAATATTATTTTCTTTCTACTTAAAAATTACCTAGGACTACTTATGAATGAACTGATTCATTCATGATAATAAGGAGTGTAGTTGGTTCTTATCTCAAGAATTTAATAGTTAAAAAAATAGCATCTCAAAAACAAAAGATGAAAAGAAAAAAATTCAAGATGGCAGAAATAATGATAATAATAATAATGAGGTCAGATTCTAAAATTAACTGCAAAACTTCAACATGAAAATGACTTTTTCATTTGTCAATGCAAACTGAAAATTTTCTTTCAACAACATTTATCTGCACAGATGAGTGACTCTATTTCCATGCCTCTGATAGTTGTTCCTCTACTCAATGGATAAAATAATGCTCCATATTGTGGTGTGTGTCTCACCCTAGACCATACCAGAAGATTTTGTACTGGTACCAGGTTAATCTACAGGTTGATTTAAGATTTGTTCTCCTAGCTACAAAATGCAAATCTGTGCTTCACCAAATGTCAGTGACTGCTCACGAGATGTAAGGATATAGTTAACCCAACTACACCTATAATGTGCACATGTGGGGAAAACTGTATGACAGGTTGCAATATAGATACCCACCTGAGAGGAAAGAGAAGAGAATTTCTCATGTTTAAAAATATCCTGCAACTAGACACCTACTTGCTAACAATAATTAAATAAATCCAAAGATGAATAAAATGTTAGGTTAAAAAAGAGAGATTCAGTTTTGCTCTCTCATTATTAACGTATGACGATTGCACTACACAATTCATTGCTTAGTGAATTACAGGGTGCATCTTAAATATACAAATAAAAAAGCTCATAACTTCTGAGAAATTGACGATATCTGCACACAGATAAGTATTTATCTCCTAAATAAGAGCAGAAAACCTCATTCAATATGTTTCTCTTTAGCATTCATCAGACCTCGAAATCTATCGGGAAAGTCATTGATGTTTCCACACAAGATTTCCAAGGGCATTTTGTCCCATTAGTCAGTTAATTGCAATAAATTGCTTATATAATAGCTTGGACGATCATGTCTCAAAAAAGATATGACTGACTGGGCAGAAGATTTTCTTGTAGTAAGTTGCCATTTCTTTGTGTTAGACTGATTGTCAACTAAGGCTATAGAAACCAATCTGAATGGAGAAACTTGATGATATTTTATACACATTTTCATACAAGACAAAATTTTGCCAGACAGCCATCTCTCGCAAGCCAAAAATAAAATAAGTTATTGACATGAATTTTCACGACGAGGAGTTATAATTATTTACATTATTAACAAGCAGACACTTGTCCTGATTGTTTTGGTTATAGTGTCTACAAATATTAATCCAAATACTCAAAAGTCAATTCCAAATTAAACCCTTTCCCTCAATCTATGGGGGGTAGACTGTTGTTATTCTTGGGTACCTCATCTAGTTATTATTCTTTATTTTTATTGCTTGTTCTGTTCCCACTGAGTTCAAGTACAGACTGCTGATCCCAGGGATTGAACTCACAATTACTTTGTCACCAAATTCCCAATCCCGTTCTTTACTCCACTAGTCATAGGACAAAAGCCTAGTATTAAACTTGGAGCTTTAATTCTAAAAGTGGTTTGAAACCAATTGGAACCTGTCCTCTGCCTTGGAGGACATACTAATAATGCCAATGATAATCTGACGGAAATGTTTCAGTTTTGTGTACAGACAACATTCTTCCAACCAGAGTCTGACATAGAGCAATGGGAGGACGGTTTGGCAATGAAGTCACCATTGTCACCAGTGATGGCAAAATATATCCATGGAATAATTTATGGAAATGGCTTTAGGAATGGCTACAATACTAGGCAAAAATTATAAATAGAATTCAGACATATCGTAAAATGAACATAAATAAAGTAGACATTACATTCAGAGAAACGCTTGTGTGTGTGTGCTTGTCTCTTTCTTTCTCTTTCTTTCTCTCTTTCTTTCTCTCTCTGTAAACATGCATACATATATATCTATGACAGTGAAAACAAAGAGTGAAAAAGACATATAGATAGACACGCATCACATGTGCTTTTGCGTGTGCGCATTGTAACAGTTCTTTATTCATTTTACACAGTTTCTGACAAAAGTGAAGAAGATTTTCGAGAGTTCTTCATGGAAGATAATCCCAAGACAACAACTGAGAGAAAAGGTAAGGATTTTATTTCATTCACTCATAAATCATGGATGATTCATTAATTCTAAAAGATTATTAGGATTATAGAAAATATCAGACAAACAGTTTAATCAGATTTTTGACCTTATTATTCTCACCAAAAATATTCTAATTTGTCGTCTGTCTGCCAATGGGTAATAAAATTCTATTTGATTTTTGCCCAGCTTATCCTCGCTACCTCCCACTACGCTTATTTTCTGGTTTATTGTTATGTGCTGATCAAGATGGTCGCGCGGTCAGTTCTAGTTTAATATTACTTTTACTTTGCCAAATATGCCATATATTATAAGATCTCGTATAATGCGTATAGTATATGCATGTCCTGCTCTGCATAGTTTTGGTTTCTAGAAGTGATGAAACATGTTTATAGTAGGTACCTCCACTCATTTTTCTATAGTTACATTTAAATTGAAATTTTAAAAATAAATAAATTATCTTCAAGCTTCAAAATAAGCTTTAATTGAAAGCCAATGGATTAAATTTACTAATTCCAGTAAGCAAAATACCCTGGTGTATTTTAAACCGAAATTATATTGATCAGAATCAAAGATTTCAAAGATTTTATAAACTGTTTAATCAGATTTTTGACCTTATTATTCTCACCAAATATATTCTGATTTGTCTGTCTGCCAATGGGTAATAAAATTCTATTTGAATTTCCCACTTGACAAACATTATTTTCATGAATATTTTCCTGATGTTTGTTTCGTGTTTGTATTGTATTTAATTTTAGACTTCAATCTTGTAGACCATTTTTCAAGAAAGGAAACATCAATAAGCAGTTCACCAGGTAAGAAACGTAAATAAAATATTTCAGAATGTTTCTTTTTTTGTTTGTTTGTTTTAAATTTCATCAGAGAATGAAGAACTATTTGCTGATATGAGTCAGTTAGTTGTGGCATGAGTGATACATGCTTGGGCGATCATGTCTTGAATGCCAAGTTTATAGAACCCAATCTGTCCCATTATTTCAATCATAACTGGAGCGAAGGGACGGATTAATACTTTTCCCAAGGGTATTCGTGCGTAAGTGAATGCAAAGAAATTCAACTGGAATTTGAAATTGGTTCTCCGATTTGTCATCCTGAGTCAATATCCACTGCACATCCGTTGATATGAGAAATGCCTAAAATTTGGATGTCTTTCTTTAAAACCAATTTAAAATTATATTTTCCAAAATAGGAATAGCGTTCACACACACACACACACACACACACACACACACACACACACACACACACACACACACACACACACACACACACACACAATTTTATATACATATACATGTTTCATAGTACATCACAGAAAAAGAAGATTTTTATTTTATATATTCTTAGTTTATACAATATTATTGTAGTATGCCATTGAAATTAGCATGGCAGGGCCGCAATCTATTCCATCACACTTGACAAGGAACGCTATGTCATGACTATGGCTACACACATAGGAGACTCAACAATGGTGCCGCCATAAGGATCCTTGATTTCGTCAGACAAACCAGAGCACTTTTGTAGCATTGGCAAGAGTTAAAAATTAAAGGATGCAAGAATGGAAGAAGGAGAGAGTCAGATAACGGATTTGTTTGTTTGGTTACCATGAGATGTGAGGCTTTAATGAAAATTTCTATCATGTCTTACCCAAAGAGTTGAAACAAATTACTTTTGAGGAAATTGTCAGTGTCATAAAAAAAAACAAAAAACATTGGACTAGAGAAAAATTGGTTATTGCTGAAAATACCAGGTTTCTGGAAGCAAGGCAGTGGCCAGAGAAATCTGTGATGCAATACTTGCATAGGCTCGAAAGGCAAGCTATGTATTGCAAGCTTGAAAAGTTTGGGATGCTGGAAATGTTGATGGAAGATGAAGGTTGATTGAGGGATTAGTAGACCAAAGTCATAACTGAAAAATGTTGGAATGCACGAAAAGCAGTCGAATGAATTTGGACACAAGGCAAGAATTTTTACAACAGAATTATTCAAAGAATTTAATCAGCAGAAAGAAGGGCTTGAAGCATATTCAGGCTGAATACAACCATATTCAGAATGAAATGCAAATATTGTGGAAGAATACATGAAAGGAATAAATACAAATATCCAGCATTAGGAAAACGAGGCTTGAATTGTGGAAGAAAAAATAATTTTCAGAGGGTATGTATGTACGAAAAGCAAGTAGTGAAAAGGCAAACAGTGAAAACGTCATCTGAATAAGAAAAAGAAGGAAAGAAAGAAGAAAAAGAAGAAAAAGAAGATTAAGAAGAAGATGAAGAAGAAGAAAAAGAAGAAGAAGAAGAAGAAAAAGAAGATGAAGAAGAAAAAATGAAGAGTAAAAGATGAAGAAAAAGAAGAAAAAGAAGATTAAGAAGAAGAAAAAATGAAGAAGAAAAAGATGATGAAGAAGAAGAAGAAAAGAAGAAGAAGAAAAGAAGAAGAAGCTAAATAAGAAGAAGCTAAATAAGAAGAAGAAGAAGAAGAAACCGGAATATTTGCAGTAAATGCACAAAAGAAAGGTCAAGAGAATATAAGAATAAATGGTCATGTCTGTGTAGAGCTCTTGACATGGAATGCAAATTGGTGCCTCCTCACCTTTTAGTAGGTGTGAATGGGTGACAGCAGTATGGCCTATTTGAAGTCTAGTCATTACTACTTCTTCTCTTCTTGACGTTTTCCTATTGGAAATTTTAACTTTTATCTATTCTTTGAGGGTGGGTTTAATTTTGTAGAGTTTGTTATTTTTGCAGGAGTTCCACAACTCTTGCCATTTGGTCGTAATAAAGTTGTTGATTAGAGGTTTGTAATCTGTGTGGGGTACTTTTATATCACTAATGTTGATGTTTAATGATTTTTTAGCTGCTATGTCTACTTTTTCGTTTCCTCTGAGACCAATGTGGCAAATAAAATGTATGTTTATTACAAAGTGAGATTGAAGCCAATGTTTTCACTTCACCTTTGCTCACTGCTTTGTGAGTTATGCCAATTCGAAGAAACTGATTAAAGCCATTACGATTTAATGGAAGCAATTTCTTTCTTGTGAAATTCAAATGGTGGCAGAGTTGCTCCTATGTAGGGAGCGTCAGCTATGCTTACAAAATGGCCTTGTGTCAAATATAACCGAGCCAACCAAAATTAAATGATTCAAAAACACAAACAAATGATAAAATGGTCTCATTTGTATTAACAAAAGCAATTTCTTTCTTGTAAAATTCAAATGGTGACAGAATTGCACTATGTTAATTTTTTTTTTTTTTACTAATTGTAATATCGATTGAATAGAAACAAGCTGTATAATTAAATTTTAGAGTTTTTTCCTGAATAAATCCTGTTATAATTGAAACTATTTTTTTTTCTTTTTTTTAATCATATCGCCCCAAGCAAGGCATTTTACTGCCACTGTTTTGTCAGGGGGTTACATAGGACGAAAGTTATGAGAAAGAGTGACAGGTTATAGCAGGTGTCAGGAAGTGGGTAAGAGAAGGATGAGAATACTGATGAGAGTAGAGTGGACGGAGAAGGGAGCATGAGAGAGAGGATGCAGGTTAGTGAGAGAGGAGATGACTATTGACTTTACATTTAAACTCTTGGAGATTGTAGCTGTTGGGGAAGCAAGTAAACGGAAGGGAATTCCATGGGTGGGAGATGCAAGAAAAGAAGCTACTGGAGTAGAATTTGCATTTATATTTTATTGGTTTCACAGTAAAAGGGTGGGACTTAGTTGCTAATCTTGTGGTTTGAGTAAAGTCATATATAATGATATCTGATTAAAAAAAGGCAATTCATGTGTGATTAAAAAAAAAAGATTAAATTTCTTTTTTGTCTTTTAAAAAGATCAAATTCTATTTGAATTTCCCAGTTGACAAATATATTATTTTCATGAATTTTTACCTGACGTTTATTTCATGTTTGTATTGTATTTAGTTTCAGGCTTCAGTCATGGAGGCTATTCTTCAACAAAGGAAACACCACCAAACAGTTCACAAGTTAAAAAAGGTAAATAAAATATTTCTGAATGTCTCTTTTTTTGTTCGTTTGTTTTAAATTTCATCAGAGAATGAAGAACTATTTTCTGATATGAATCAATCAGTCAGTTGTGCCATGCATGATAGATGCAAGGGCGATCATGTCTTGAAAGAGACATGACTGACTAGGCAGAAGATTATCCCGCAGTAGGTTGCCATTGCTTTCTGTGGTAGACTAGTTGCAAGCCAAAGCTATAGAACCCAGGCTGTCCTATTATTTAACCCATAACTGGAAGGAGAAGAGATAGATTATATTACATTATCATATTAAATATAATTACTGGGGGATCAATTTATTACTTCATAACAATAGAAAACCGATCCCCTACTTTATGCCCAGTAGAAGTTTTAATTATGTTTCCAACTATTATATTCAGTCAATCAGTTAAGTGCCATACAGGATACACGTTTGGGCGATCATGTCTCTAAAGAAACATGACTGACTAGGCAGAAGATTATTCTGCAGTAGGTTGCCATTGCTTTCTGTGGTAGACTGGTTACCAGCCAAGGTTAGAGAACCCAATCTGTACTATTATTTAAATCATAACTGGAGCGACGGGACGGATTAATACTTTTACCAAGGGTATTCGTGCGTAAATGAATGCAAAGAAATTCAACTGGAATTTGAAATTGGCTCTCCAATTTGTTGTCCCAAGTCGATATCACTACACCACACACGCGCATTCGCTGATATGAGAACTGCCTGAAATTTGGATGTCTTTCCTTAAAACCAATTTAAAATTATATTTTCCAAAATAGGAATAACTTTCACACACACACACAATTTTATATACATATACATGTTTCATAGTCAGTCAGTTAATTGCCATAAGTGAAACATGCTTGGGTGATCATGTCTCGAAAGAAACATGACTGATTGGGCAGAAGATTATCCCGCAGTAGGTTGCCATTGCTTTCTGCTGTAGACTGGTTGCCAGCCAAGGCTATAGAACCCAATCTGTCCTGTTATTTAACCCATAAATGGAAGGAAGAGACGGACTAATACTTTTCCCAAGGGTATTTGCGCATAAGTGAATGCAATAAATTCAATTGGAATTCGAACTCGGCTCCTCGATTTCTCATCCTGAGCCGATATCCACTGCACCACAATGTACATCCGCACATCACAGAAAAGGAAAATTTTTCTCTTATATATTTTTGATTTATAAAATATTACTTTTTTTGATAAGTACTTGTCAGGAGAAAATTCTTTATAATGTTTAGAATTCTGAAAGTATTTCACTAATAATTTAGACATTTTTAAGGAGTCGATTAATTTTCATGATATAAGGAAGTCTTATTATATCAACTGTTAATATTGCATATGCATATGATATATTTTATCATATATTTAAGTAAAATATATTATTATTATTATTGAATATGTCAACAAAATATATTATGTACATTTATATAATAGTAATGTTTCTTATATATATAACATATAATATTATTATATACTCATCTGATATATAATCATTATATATTTATTTTATATGCAATAATATATATAACAGATAGATGCTATATATATTATTATTATGTATTTGTATATATATAATATTACATACTGGTATAATATATAATATGATAATTATATATTATCTTATTATATATATATATATATATATATATATATATATAATTTTTTATTCAAATACTTTAATCCAAGCAGAAAAAGCAGAAAGGTAAATTCTAAAAACCCGATCCTAATTAATATCAAAATTTTATTTTAATATTAAAAAATGATACACGAAGAGAGCTCCATGTAATAAAATATTACAGTGCAAATATAAATTAAATAGGATTTATTCAAAGATGTTGTATGTACATTTCAACATGAAATCCCCACGCATCACCTCAGCAACGAAAAAAAATTTTTTTTTGTTGCTGAGGTGATGCATTATCCCCTGTGGGGATTTCATGTCGAAATGTACATACAACATCTTTGAATAAATCCTATTTAATTTATATATATATATATATATATATATATATATATATATATATATAATATAAATTTGGTATATATATATATATACCAAATTTATATTATCCTTATAATATATTTATTATTTATATATTAATATATATTTGTAAAATATATGTTATTACATATTTATGTAATATATCTTATTATATGTTTATACAATATTGTTATTAGCTGATGTAATATATATTATCGTTATCATATATTTATATGATATATATTATTGTTATATATTTATTTAATATATATGATATTGTTAAACACTGACATAAAATATTGTTATTATAGTGTTTATATATTATTACTATTGTCAAGGACCATTGTTAGAATGACATAACTTGAAGAAGTGAAGTATACGTTTCATACATTTTATAAAGGAATATCTTCTTTAATTGATATCTCACAAAATGACGAGACTGCTTGAATGAGCTTGAGAGATGTGCAATTTAAGTTGGCAAATAAAAACAACTTGTAGATAATGAAATCAGGCAATCATTTCATTAAAGAGGAAGAAATCAAGCAATATTTTCATAGATATTTTGGGGGATAATTTTCATTGATTGATATCTGAGATAATGTTAAGTCTTCTTTGCAATGTGTTGTGGATCCCAGGAATGGAAACCGCGCAAATAAATAGAACAACCAGAATTTGAGATAGAAAAATAAGTATATTAATGTAAAGGATACAAACTTGAATGGTTAGTAGTCCAGGAATACAAGTTAGTAAGAAAGTATATATACAAGTCTTTGAAGTGAAGCCGTAGTATGTTTAGTACATCCATATCGGAAGCTGACAGGTGCTGTGTAATAATCTTCTCACTAAGTGGAGCTCAGAGCTACTATGAACTACTAACACTTCATGAAAACTAGGTATCTTCCGGTATTGCTTGGTATCTCTTCTATAGCAGGAGTATATGTATACTCTAGATGAGTCTATTAATCCTGAAAAAGAGGAGCCCCCACAACGCAAAGCATGAGAGATGTGTTATATATGTTTTGAAAAAATAAAACAAAATTAAAAAAAAAAAATCAAGCCATCTTCTTGTAAGAATACAAAAGGTGTTTATCTCCTTTTGGTTGAGATAAAGTCACATGGTTACACGACAACCGCTCGTGACATCACTCCTGATTGTGAGCCAAGTGCTAGTCTGATTCTTTCAACTAAGAGCAACCAAGGAAGAAAGTTGTTCTCTTCATCCTAGGCCTTTGGCCCAGGCAGAATCTGTCTGCTGCCATGTTCCACTGAAACATAAAACTCCTGCCATCCTGTGAGGACATAGATGAAGCCTACCTTATCCATTTTGGACACAGATGAATTGGGTCCCACTAAATATAGTGTCATGACAATAGCCAAACAGAGGTATCTTCAATTTAAGATTTTTTTTCTTTTTGTTTCTTCTGATACTTTGCTTTGCATTGGACATAGTAGATATGTATTTCTCCATGTGTAGACACTTGTTTATATATATATATATATATATATATAAACTTATTTATAAATGGAACTTTGTCTGTGTGTGTGTGTGTGTGTGTGTGTGTGTGTGTGTGTGTGTGTGTTACCTATAGACTCCGAAATGGCTGAACTGATTTTCTTGAAAATGTATACAGTTGTACTATAAGCGTCTGTGAGTGTTCTTAGCTAGGTTTTGTGTCGAGGTAACCCCGATAAATATCGAAAATCAATAATAAAAAAAATTGGGTTATAGAAGGAGTGGTCTGATTTTAATCAAATTTGATACATTCATAGACAAAGACATAAGAAATGATATTCAGAAGTTTCAAGGCTGCAGTTCTTACAATAGTGCAGAAAATCGATAATATATATATATATATATATATATATATATATATTTATTATAAATTATGTTTTAGAACATGTACATTATTTTTTAATATATGTCCTCGACAATCATATGTTTGTTTCAATGTTGGGTACGTTTCTTCGGGAGGTCAAGGCAAAACTGAATTCGTCTGCTCCCTATATTTGGTTCATTGTTGTTGTGGGAGGTTGGATGGGGTTATTATGCTTTTTGGACTTTTGAATTTTTCTACAAAGCTGATTTTTGGTGATTTATACCCGTTTTCCTTAAGAATTTTATTATAAATTACCTTGTGCTTATCAAATATTTCTTTACTGGATGAATGTGTGTTAATGCGACGTTCTACAGATGATGGGATGTGCTTAATTATGGATGGTGGGTGATTAGAGTTGGGGTTTATATATATTGGGTTGGCGTTGTTTTTCATGTAAGGTTGGAATGTGTTTGATACTAGGTCTAATGTTATGTCAAGAAAGTCTACTTGTTTGATATTGTGATTAATGATTACATTAAGGCCAAAAGATTTGAAGACTCTATGGATTAGTTTTCTGGTTTTATCAACCTTACCTACAGTAGATTTATCAATTATCATTTGTCCGTCATCCCTATATAGTCTTATTTTGTCCGTTTCGATTTCCTTATATGCAGTTAAGTTGTACAGTAAGAATAATCCAATCAGATCAGAGGCCTCTGCGGAATCCATGGCTCCCATAGATAAATCAAAGTTCTCTTTTGAGTTCTTAGTCCACTGTTCGTTGTCATGGATTATAACTGATTTCCTGCAGTTCAGGATAATTTTGACTTCATCTTCTGTGATGTCTGAATAGAATTCCGCGAATTCCAGTACGAGACCGAATAGGTTCTCCAAAATTGATGGGTAGAAATCCACAATGTTAAATTCTAAAAAAGTGGCCTTATTTTTTCCCCCAATTTTTTGAACCACTCGATTACGTCCACCATACCTTTCCATTTATCTGCTGGTTGACTCTCTCTAATATTGTTTTACTTATCCTACCTATTTCGGATTTTGTGGGGTTTATTATCCTTGCGGGTAATTTGCTGTAAAAAAGTCAGGTTTGTGGTCCTTCAGAAGCACATATACTTCTTTCGTTGCTATTTTGGGGACACTGTCACTTATTTTGGGGACTCTGTCACTTATTTTGGGGACTCTGTCACTTATTTTGGGGACTCTGTCACTTATTTTCAGTTTGTCTGTAATTAGTTTATCATTCTGGTTTATTCTATCTATGTGGTTTTTGTGCTCATTGTTTATTTTCCTGTATTTTTTTGTGAGTTTTTTTTTTAATTAAGTCCTTGTATTCATTTGGGTCCATCTTATAGAAATTACATGTTTTGTCTGATTTGACAAGGACCTTATCTGATTTGTGTATGTTGTTGATTATTGTGTCTAAGTGGTTTTGGAATTTATAAACAATGAGCACAAAAACCACATATCACGTCTATATGAGGAACCCTAAGAAAAACAGCCTCGCCACTAAATGAAAGAGAATAAATAAAATTTGTCTGGTAACAACAGACACCAATAAATCAAGCGCTAGCTAAGCAAGACACCTAAAAATCCTTAACGTCAACAAACAGGACAAGTCCCCAATTACACACACAAGAAAACCCCATGCAAACACACAAAACTGACCGAGTAATAACCCCCCCCCCACACACACACCAATCTCTGCGAAATTCTAACCAAAAGATATACCTGACAGATAAAAACATACACTCCAACAGATAATACCATTAATCAACAATTTAGCACTTACACACCAGGCTCTTCAAAACTCTAGAAGACACGTTCCCTTCATTATCAGTAACCCCAAACAACCTCCCACAACAACAATGAACCAAATATAGGGAGCAGACAAATTCAGTTTTGCTTTTACCTCCCGAAGAAACGTACCCAACGTTGAAACAAACATATGATTGTTGAGGACATATATTAAAAAATAATGTACATGTTCTAAAACATAATTTATAATAAATAAATAAATATATATATATATATATATAGTGTATCAAGGCAGCAAATAATTTTCTAAACATATACTGTTAAATATTTTTAATGTTTGCTTTTTAATTTCAGTGTTCATCATTTTGGCGGCTGTTGTGATTGTCGTGATTATTATTTTTGTACTGGCAGCTTTCATCTTTTACAGGTAAATCTGAAAAGTTTTAATTGTTATTGATTAATTGGACTAACATCCTGATCCTTCTTCTGGGGTCATTTACAGTATTTGCAAGCAATTACCTTGCATTGTTAAGCAGCTAAGAAATATTATGTTTTTCTAATTGTGCGCACATGCCTGTGTGATTGTAGGCATGTGTATATATCTTTATGTGCACATGTGTGCATGTATGTGTGCATGTGTTTGCAGAAATGGATAACTCATCTTTTGTTTTGAAAATTCAGGTGAGATGACATTCTTTATTATTTGGAAATGTCATGAATTGATATCTTCCAAAAATATGTATTAATACATGGTGATTGCCACACCGTACTCAGTTGAAAGCAGCTTCCTGAACCTTTATTTGTAAAGACTTCCATCTCATTTCTGCATCCATGGCCCATCAGATGACTCAGTATACGATTTCATAGGTATCATAAACATTACCGGCCATAATTATTAGGCCAGCCCAGTTTTTTAAAAGAAATGATGAATTTCATACTATTTTTAGTATTTATTGCCAAGTGGATAATTCTAAATGAAAATAGAATGGTTCTTTTGTTATTATTACTTTGCAAAATTGAACAAGGCAAATAGCGACAATTTACCCATCGCACCCAGTAATTTGCTCTCTCTCTCTCTCTCTCTATATATATATATATATATACACTACCGGCCATAATTATTAGGCAAACCCAGTTTTTAAAAAGAAATGATGAATTTCATACTATTTTGAGTATTTATTGCCAAGTGGATAATTCTAAATGAAAATAGAATGGTTCTTTTGTTATCATTTGCAAAATTTTACAAGGCAAGGAAGCAAAGATGAACTTGTCTGAATCACCCTAAATGTTCTTCATTTTTTCATTGATGAAACTGCAATATAGATAATTATTAAATATTTATAAATTTATTTGATGCACATGTTATTGCGCAATGTTATTGTGCAATGTTATTGTGCAGTATCAACAAAAGAACCAATTTATTTTCATTTACAATTATTCACTTGGCAATAAATACGAAAAATTAGTATGAAATACATCATTTTTTTTAAACACTGGACTGGCCGTTAGTGTATATATGACAGATAAACTCTGTATCCATGGTTGGGTTGATTAGATATGTGTACCGTGCTATGTGCCTTTTCAGCCCAGATGATGATCTGCAAACCTTGTTGCAAAATGCACAGGCATTTTTTTACAGACTGATGAGGCAGGTTGGAATTTTTCGTGGTTCTTATGATGACCTTTTCAGGTGGCTTAGATATGTTGCCCTCAACTATACTATGTGCAAATGCACACCTCATATTTCTAAAGTTGCATATTAGTTGGAAATTAAGATTAAGTGCATTTTCATTGATCACAACTGAATCCGAGACATTCATCCTCAAGACACAGCGTCCCACTCTTATAAAGTACCTCCTCACCTTGCACAATTTAAAGTCAGTTCTTCCCAACTTTGTATAACCGTGGGCAATTAATTCTGATTATCCTTTCAACTTTTTTTTTATAATCATATTACTCCAAGCAAGGCAGTCTATTGCCACTGGTGCGCAGGGGGTTACATAAGTTATGAGAAAGAGTGACAGGTTATAGGGGGTGTCAGGAAGTGGGTAAGAGAAGGATGAGAATATTGATGAGAGTGGAGTGGATGGAGAAAAGAGCATGAGAGAGAGGATGCAAGTTAGCAAGATAGGCGATGACTATTGACTTTACATTTGAATTCTTGAAGATTGTAGCTGTCAGGAATTAAATAAGAAGCATTACTGGCAGAAAAGACTGTGATAATATATATATATATATAATCATATCGACCCAAGCAAAGCATTTTACTGCCACTGTTTTGCAAGGGGTTACATAGGAGGAAAGTTAAGAGAAAGAGTGACAGGTTATAGGGGGTGTCAGGAAGTTGGTAAGAGAATGATGAGAATACTGATGAGAGTGGAGTGGACGGAGAAGGGAGCATGAGAGAGAAGATGCAAGTTAGCAAGATAGGAGATGACTATAGACTTTACACTTAAACTCCTGGAGATTATAGCTGTCCAAGAAGCAAGTAAATGGAAGGGAATTCCACAGGCAGGAAGTGCAAGAAAAGAAGCTGAGGGAGTAGAATTTGTGTTTACAATTTATTGGTTTTACAGTAAATGGGTGGGACCTAGTTGCTAATCTTGTGGCTTGAGCAAATTCATGCATAGGGGGAACCAGAGAGCTAAGGTCATTGGAGCAGAAGCCATGAAAGTACTTGTAGACAAGATACAGAGAAACCAAATTGTGCCGGTGAGAAAGTAACTGCATCTTGGCTAAACCTATTTCTAGGTCAGCATTGTGGACACTTTCTGCTGTCTTCAGTTCCCCACAGAAAAGTCCTTTAGGAATTGTGTTATCCGCCATCCTAACAACATGCTCTGCTTATCAGATCTCTCTTTAAGCCTCATCGCTGCCAGTGGAGCATAGGCCATATACAATCACTCACTATTGATGAGGGGGTTGTCAATGCTACTGTAACTTGTTTTTTGTACAGGTAGGGGTGTTGACCATATGCAAACACCTTTATCCTCGAGGTGAGGTGGTCCAAATCATTAGGCAGATGACTTTCCCATGGTAGGTTGCCATTTCTTACTGTCGTAGACTGATTACCAAACAAGACTATAAAACCCAGTCTGTTCTGCTATTTCACCCATAGCTGGAGGGGGAAGATAGATTAATATCTTTCCCAAAGTTGTTTGCTCATAAGTAAATGCAACAAACTCAACTGGAATTTGAACTTGGCTCCCCGATTTCTTATTCCATTGCACCCCAATGCACATCCGCTCATCAGATCTGGTTGAGGATTGTTATTGTTTCAGTGCTGTAAATATTTGGAGGACAACAGTGTCTGGAATTAAAGACTCCCATTTGATGTTGAGTATGCATTTCAGACATTTTTTATGGAAACACTCAAGCCATTTTATGTATCTCTAGAACAGTGGTTCCCAAACTTTTTTCCGTCATTTCCCCCTACACCCAGTTCAACCATCCAGATTTCCCCCTTCATGTGTATGAGAGAAAGAGCAGTTAAAACACACTGAGACTATTTACTAATTTATTTTTAAAATGTACAAATCTATCTAAACTTATTTATAAATGAAACTTTGTGTGTGTGTGTGTGTGTGTGTGTGTGTGTGTGTGTGTCCGTTACCTATAGACTGAAACAGCTGAACTGATTTTCTTGAAAATTTACGCAGTTGTACTATAAGCGTTTGCGAGTGTTCTTAGCTAGGTCTTGTGTCGAGGTACCCCTGATAAATATTGAAAATTGATAATTTAAAAAAATTGGGTTACAAAAGGAGTGGTCCGATTTTAATCAAATTTGATACACTCATAGACAAAGACATAAGAAACAATATTCAGAAGTTTCAAGGTTGCAGTTTTTACAATAGTGCAGAAAATCGATAATATCCCTGATATCGGAAATCGATACCCCCAATATTCTATCGAATCTGATCAAAAACCAATATTCAGCCATCAAAATGGCTCATTTTCTCCAATTTTACTCCCAATGGGTACAATAAGTTTTCATAGACTTAGGTTAGTTTATCCTTGGATGACTTATTTGACTCTGATATTGGAAATCGATACCCCGATATCCTACCGGGTCTGATCAAAGTCAGTTTTTCAGCCATTTTATTTTAGTTTTTGCTTTGGGTTTGGCTCTAAATAGGTATAATTGTAGTTCTTAGTCTCAGCCATGATACCATTTACTCAGAGAACTTATTTAGCCTTCAAAATTCAGTTTACGATGAAAAAAACTTATTTGATATCGATACCAGGAAATCAAAATTTGACTTACATTCATTCATTTTTCTTTCAGTCTACAGTTTCGTTTTAACTGGAAACAACTATTGCTTTTTAGTCTTTCGTGCCAACGTCCAAAGAGTCTGAGCTCCAGGACGATGGATTAGTTTTAAAGCTTTCATTACACCCAAGCAATGCTGGGCTATACTGCTAGTATACTGATAAACTTATAGTTACAGAGTAAAGTGGATAGAGAGCAGTTAGTAACAACTAAGCAGAGCCATAGAGAGTGGTTAGTAACAAATAAAAGGACTTTTGTTTGCTATTCTACTTCAGAATTAAATTAGTGAGAAGGGTGATTCTGTTTCTTGTGCACTAGTGTATCAATATCAGGGTTAGTTTTGGCAAGAGCATAACGTATGTCACATACCACCTCCAGTCGGTTTCGTACTTTGGGTTTGATTGCAAGTAAAGTAGAAAATCCTGACTCACAAAGGTTGTGGAAAACGGAATGAGGATTTTCAATGCGTTGTTGCTCAGTTGTGGGTATGCTCCATGCATATTAACCCAGAATTGTTTGAATGTGAATCGACTGGTAGGTATGACACCACCATCTACAACAGGCTTGCTCTCTCTCTCACTCTATCTCTCTCTTTCTTCTCTCATCCACTATCTCTCATCCCTCTCTCTCTCTCACTCTGTCCCCTCTCTCACACTTTCTCTCCTCTCCCTCACACTCTCTCTCACCCTCACTCCCTCTCACAAATCCTGACTCACAAAGGTTGTGGAAAACGGAATGAGGATTTTCAATGCGTTGTTGCTCAGTTGTGGGTATGCTCCATGCATATTAACCCAGAATTGTTTGAATGTGAATCGACTGGTAGGTATGACACCACTCATCTACAACAGGCTTGATCTCTCTCTCACTCTATCTCTCTCTTCTTCTCTCTCATCCACTATCTCTCATCCCTCTCTCTCACTCTCTGTCCCTCTCTCACACTTTCTCTCCTCTCCCTCACACTCTCTCACCCCCACTCCCTCTCACAAATCCTGACTCACAAAGGTTGTGGAAAACGGAATGAGGATTTTCAATGCGTTGTTGCTCAGTTGTGGGTATGCTCCATGCATATTAACCCAGAATTGTTTGAATGTGAATCGACTGGTAGGTATGACACCACTCATCTACAACAGGCTTGCTCTCTCTCACTCTATCTCTTTCTCTCTCTCTCTCATCCACTATCTTCATCCCTCTCTCTCTCACTCTCTGTCCCTCTCTCACACTTTCTCTCCTCTCCCTCACACTCTCTCTCTCACCCTACCTCTCACAAATCCTGACTCACAAAGGTTGTGGAAAACGGAATGAGGATTTTCAATGCGTTGTTGCACAGTTGTGGGTATGCTCCATGCATATTAACCCAGAATTGTTTGAATGTGAATCGACTGGTAGGCATGACACCACTCATCTACAACAGGCTTGCTCTCTCTCTCACTCTATCTCTCTCTTCTTCTCTCTCTCATCCACTATCTCTCATCCCTCTCTCTCTCTCACTCTCTGTCCCTCTCTCACACTTTCTCTCCTCTCCCTCACACTCCCTTCTCCCTCACCCCCTCACTCCCTCTCACAAATCCTGACTCACAAAGGTTGTGGAAAACGGAATGAGGATTTTCAATGCGTTGTTGCTCAGTTGTGGGTATGCTCCATGCATATTAACCCAGAATTGTTTGAATGTGAATCGACTGGTAGGTATGACACCACTCATCTACAACAGGCTTGCTCTCTCTCTCACTCTATCTCTCTCTTCTTTCTCTCTCATCCACTATCTCTCATCCCTCTCTCTCTCTCTCACTCTCTGTCCCTCTCTCACACTTTCTCTCCTTCCTCACACTCTCTCTCACCCCCTTACCCCTCTCACAAATCCTGACTCACAAAGGTTGTGGAAAACAGAATGAGGATTTTCAATGCGTTGTTGCGCAGTTGTGGGTATGCTCCATGCATATTAACCCAGAATTGTTTGAACTTGAATCGACTGGTGGGTACGGCACCACTCATCTACAACAGGCTTGCTCTCTCTCCCACTCTATCTCTCTCTTCTTCTCTCTCATCCACTATCTCTCATCCCTCTCTCTCTCACTCTCTGTCCCTCTCTCACACTTTCTCTCCTCTCCCTCACACTCTCTCTCACCCTCACTCCCTCTCACAAATCCTGACTCACAAAGGTTGTGGAAAACGGAATGAGGATTTTCAATGCGTTGTTGCGCAGTTGTGGGTATGCTCCATGCATATTAACCCAGAATTGTTTGAACGTGAATCGACTGGTGGGTACGGCACCACTCATCTACAACAGGCTTGCTCTCTCTCTCACTCTATCTCTCTCTTCTTCTCTCTCATCCACTATCTCTCATCCCTCTCTCTCTCTCACTCTCTGTCCCTCTCTCACACTTTCTCTCCTCTCCCTCACACTCTCTCTCACCCTCACTCCCTCTCACAAATCCTGACTCACAAAGGTTGTGGAAAACAGAATGAGGATTTTCAATGCGTTGTTGCTCAGTTGTGGGTATGCTCCATGCATATTAACCCAGAATTGTTTGAATGTGGAATCGACTGGTAGGTATGGCGCCACCCATCTACAACAGGCTTGCTCTCTCTCTCACTCTATCTCTCTCTTCTTCTCTCTCATCCACTATCTCTCATCCCTCTCTCTCTCTCACTCTCTGTCCCTCTCTCACACTTTCTCTCCTCTCCCTCACACTCTCTCTCACCCTCACTCCCTCTCACAAATCCTGACTCACAAAGGTTGTGGAAAACAGGATGAGGATTTTCAATGCGTTGTTGCTCAGTTGTGGGTATGCTCCATGCATATTAACCCAGAATTGTTTGAACGTGAATCGACTGGTAGGTATGGCGCCACCCATCTACAACAGGCTTGCTCTCTCTCTCACTCTATCTCTCTCTTCTTCTCTCTCATCCACTATCTCTCATCCCTCTCTCTCTCTCACTCTCTGTCCCTCTCTCACACTTTCTCTCCTCTCCCTCACACTCTCTCTCACCCTCACTCCCTCTCACAAATCCTGACTCACAAAGGTTGTGGAAAACGGAATGAGGATTTTCAATGCGTTGTTGCTCAGTTGTGGGTATGCTCCATGCATATTAACCCAGAATTGTTTGAATGTGAATCGACTGGTAGGTATGACACCACTCATCTACAACAGGCTTGCTCTCTCTCTCACTCTATCTCTCTCTTCTTCTCTCTCATCCACTATCTCTCATCCCTCTCTCTCTCTCACTCTCTGTCCCTCTCTCACACTTTCTCTCCTCTCCCTCACACTCTCTCTCACCCTCACTCCCTCTCACAAATCCTGACTCACAAAGGTTGTGGAAAACGGAATGAGGATTTTCAATGCGTTGTTGCACAGTTGTGGGTATGCTATATGCATATTAACCCAGAATTGTTTGAACGTGAATCGACTGGTAGGTACAGCACCACTCATCTACAACAGGCTTGCTCTCTCTCTCACTCTATCTCTCTCTTCTTCTCTCTCATCCACTATCTCTCATCCCTCTCCCTCTCTCTCTCACTCTCTGTCCCTCTCTCACACTTTCTCTCCTCTCCCTCACACTCTCTCTCACCCTCACTCCCTCTCACAAATCCTGACTCACAAAGGTTGTGGAAAACAGAATGAGGATTTTCAATGCGTTGTTGCTCAGTTGTGGGTATGCTCCATGCATATTAACCCAGAATTGTTTGAATGTGAATCGACTGGTAGGTATGACACCTCTCATCTACAACAGGCTTGCTCTCTCTCTCACTCTATCTCTCTCTTCTTCTCTCTCATCCACTATCTCTCATCCCTCTCTCTCTCTCTCACTCTCTGTCCCTCTCTCACACTTTCTCTCCTCTCCCTCACACTCTCTCTCACCCTCACTCCCTCTCACAAATCCTGACTCACAAAGGTTGTGGAAAACAGAATGAGGATTTTCAATGCGTTGTTGCACAGTTGTGGGTATGCTCTATGCATATTAACCCAGAATTGTTTGAACGTGAATCGACTGGTAGGTACGGCACCACTCATCTACAACAGGCTTGCTCTCTCTCTCACTCTATCTCTCTCTTCTTCTCTCTCATCCACTATCTCTCATCCCTCTCTCTCTCTCACTCTCTGTCCCTCTCTCACACTTTCTCTCCTCTCCCTCACACTCTCTCTCACCCTCACTCCCTCTCACAAATCCTGACTCACAAAGGTTGTGGAAAACAGAATGAGGATTTTCAATGCGTTGTTGCTCAGTTGTGGGTATGCTCCATGCATATTAACCCAGAATTGTTTGAATGTGAATCGACTGGTAGGTACGGCACCACTCATCTACAACAGGCTTGCTCTCTCTCTCTCACTCTATCTCTCTCTTCTTCTCTCTCATCCACTATCTCTCATCCCTCTCTCTCTCTCACTCTCTGTCCCTCTCTCACACTTTCTCTCCTCTCCCTCACACTCTCTCTCACCCTCACTCCCTCTCACAAATCCTGACTCAAAAAGGTTGTGGAAAACAGAATGAGGATTTTCAATGCGTTGTTGCTCAGTTGTGGGTATGCTCCATGCATATTAACCCAGAATTGTTTGAATGTGAATCGACTGGTAGGTATGACACCACTCATCTACAACAGGCTTGCTCTCTCTCTCTCTCTCTCTCTCTCTCTCTCTCTCTCTCACAGACATGAGAAAATCCATCTGAGATTTTTTTATTTAGTAGGTAATATAATTATTTTCCCCCTAGTAGCTGGAAATTCCGCCTAGTTTGGGAATCGCTGCTCTAGAATGTTGTCTGTTTGAGAAGAGTTCATTAGAGATGTTAACACACAGACTGTAGACATATATACTTTATCCTTGAGGGTGACGCCTATATCTGAACAAAATCTAGCTTCCAATTTGCCAATTAAAACACTTACTCTCTGAATGCAGGAAAAAATATCAACATATAGGGCATCATTTCTTGACTGAGTGCTTCGGAAGCACGGGAAATTGTCAACAATGTCCAGTGTGTTATTTTTTACGATAGTTGCATTTAAAACTTTTAAGAAATTATAAAATTTCCCATCAATATTAATAAAACAACTCTGCTGTATGCATCACATAATGAAACGTAAATAAAAGAATGGTTTCCCTTTTTAAGGAACGTGTGTAGGTGTTGTGGAGTAGTTTTCGCACTGAAGGTTATAATCGTGCTATGTCAGTTGCTAATTGACTTCATGCACCCAAAATGTTAGGAACTTGGTAATCTTTCACTGTAAGCTGACTCCTTAGTATTTGGCTAACTGCTGACTAATATCAACTGCCTTAGTCCAACTATGTCCAAACTGGAACTAACTAATAGTTCCACTGAACTCCAATAGAACTCTAAAGAACTCTCTAGAACTTCCCAAGAACTTGTCGAGTTAACTCTTATTAATGTAGGAGGGAGAGTCCATAATTTGAGGAATAGGTGTGTTTCACCATAACAGTAGGAATGGATAATATAAAATCAATTTTGTTATTTTGTTTAATTTGAATTTCTAAGGATACAGTAAATAGCATTTTTAATAACATCATCTTTATATAATCAATAAGCAGTCGTCTTATACTACAGATATAGGATAAATTCAAGAAAATTTGCTATACTTTTTGACATTGTTAAATCTAGTGCATATATGTGTATGTGTGTGTGTTTATGGTTTATATAAGTATGCGACAACCGATAGTAGGATTTGTTTTTTTTCTGCATCTTTGTTAAAGCGATAGTGGGCGCTGTTTTACGATTTGATGATGTATCTCTTGTTTAATTTATGGTTTAATATGTGCATATTGGCTGATATATGCACTAACACACTTACAGGTACACTCACATACATACTCACTATAATTAATGACAGCAGTAGTAGCAAAAGAGAACCATTCGTTTAAAGGCACTGTCTACCAGCTGACATGAAATCAAGCTCTCCTATCATTCTGAAAATGAGATTTTGATCTCAGAATATTAATGAATAATTAATAGGTAATACCAAACACCTTCTTTACCTTCTTTTATTTTACTAAACACATTGTGATAGCCTTCAAATACCTACCCATATAACTAATACACGTGTACAAATAGAAAAAGCAAAAATTATTAAGGAGAGAGAACAATAAAAGAACAAGAATCAAGAAGATGGCAGGTCTTATAATATTTTACTGTTTGCACCTTCTTCTTCTTCTAGGTGCCTTGTCCTTTCAGATCTAGAATATAATGTATATAAACTAGCATGGCCACAAAATGAGGGATCAGTTTATATATTGATTATAATATAGATTTGATCTCCCACTTTATATCCACATTATAATTGCTTATAAACAGTTGGCATATATCTTCTTCTATGTGCTCTGTCCTTTCAGGACGTAGGCGATCATGGCTTTCTACATCTCCCTATCCCTGGTGGCTCTTAGCACGCTTTCTCCTGTTACACCACCAAAACCCCGCTCTAGCCCATAAATCTAGAATATAAATGTATAGAAACTAGCCTGGCCACAAAATGAGGGATCAGTTTATATATACACAGCCGACCTGCTAACAACTGTAACGGAGTACATGCTACAGACCCTTGATGAGTCTGACGAGGCTCGCACGGTTGCTCTGGACATCTCCAAGGCTTTCGACAGGGTTTGGCACCCTGGCCTCCTATGCAAACTACGCGGTTATGGTATTGCCGGTCGCCTGCTTGACCTAATCCAATCTTTCTTAAATAACCGCAAAATGAAGGTCATTCTGAATGGACGTGCCTCTTCGTCCTACAGCACGAATGCTGGTGTCTCACAAGGCTCTATCCTGGGCCCGACGCTTTTCCTTATTTTCATCAACGACCTCCCAGATGAGATCCAGTCCCAAGTAGGCATCTACGCAGGTGACACTACAATATACTCCCGCTCCAGTAAGAAACCTGTCATGGCGGACAGACATAATCTCGCTGCTGACCTTGAGCGGGATCTACACTCTGTGGTGAACTGGGGCAAGAAGTGGCTTGTCAACTTCAATTCCTCTAAGACCAAGCTCTTGTCTGTCAACCATTACAGGCAACCTCTTCTGCCTCCCATAAACATGGACCAGATGATTCTCCCGGAGAGTAATACACTACGCCTCCTCGGACTTACCCTGTCCTCAGACCTCAAATGGAACCATTATATTGAATCCATAGCAAAATCTACTGCTAAGAAGATTGGGTCACTATGTCGATGCAGGATGTTTTTTCCACCTGAATCCATCCTGCATATATACAAGTCAACCATCCGTCCGTGCATGGAGTACTGCTGCCATTTATGGTCAGGCGCCCCTGCCGTTCTCTTCAGTGTTCTTGACAAGCTCCAAAGGAGAGTCTGCAATGTGATAGGTACTGATCTGGCGACTCGACTGCAGCCACTTTCCCATCGTCGAAATGTGGCCTCCCTCTGTCTCTTCTATAAATACTTTCATGGCTTCTGCTCGGATGAGCTTAACTCACTGATGCCTCCTCAACAGGTGTTTACCTGTGCAACCAGACTGGCAACTGGGTCCCACCCATTCACAGTCAGGTTAGCCAAATGCAGACGACAATTCTACTCCTGCAGCTTCTTCTCTCGCACTTCCCGCCTGTGGAACTCACTCCCGTATTCTTGCTTTCCTGACGGCTACAACCTCCAGAAATTTAAATGCAATGTCAATACTCATCTACTAACCACTGGACTCTAGCTCTCTCCCCTCCCCTGTATAACCTTCACATTCTCTCCGCCTATGTATCTGTCATTGCACCTGCTTTCTCAGCTTTCTATTGTTCCTTTCTAACTAGTTTGTACTCCTCACTCTTTTCTAATTAATCTTTTTACATTTATGTAACCCCCTGCACATCAGTGGTGTTTCCACCTTGCTCGGGGTGAAATAATTAAAAAAAAAAACAAAAAAAACATTGATTATAATATAGATGTGATCCCCCACTTTATATCCACATTATAATTGCTTATAAACTGTTGGCATATATCTTCTTCTATGTGCCTTGTCCTTTCAGGACATAGGCGATCATGGCTTTCCACATCTCTCTATCCCTGGTGGCTCTTAGCACGCTTTCTCCTGTTACACCACCAAACCCCGCTTTAGCCCATAAATCTAGAATATAAATATATAGAAACTAGCATGGCCACAAAATGAGGGATCAGTTTATATATTGATTATAATATAGATGTGATCCCCCACTTTATACCCACATAATAATTGCTTATAAACAGTTGGCATATATCTTCTTCCATGTGCCCTGTCCTTTTAGGACGTAGGCGATCATGTCTTTCCACATCTCCCTATCCCTGGTGGCTCTTAGCACGCTTTCTCCTGTTACACCACCAAACCCCGCTCTAGCCCATAAATCTAGAATATAAATGTATAGAAACTAGCGTGGCCACAAAATGAGGGATCAGTTTATATATTGATTATAGTATAGATGTGATCCCCCACTTTATACCCACATAATAATTGCTTATAAACAGTTGGCATATATCTTCTTCTATGTGCCCTGTCCTTTCACGATGTAGGCGATCATGGCTTTCCACATCTACCTATCCCTGTCGTCTCTTCCTGATGCTCACTATTAATTTTCTTTTCATTGCTATTCTTTCCAAAACTTCATCATTGCTGTCATGTTTTCGTCCATGATATCCGCAACATCCTTCTGCAAAACCATATTTCCGGTGCTTCAAGTTTTTTCCTCATTTTTGATACAGATCAGATTTTACTGAAATATCCCATTGTGATGAGCGAGTGGCATTGTGTATAGATTTATCTGCTTGGGAGCATATACTGTACATTTCCATATATAAGGCGACCTTTATTTTACGAAACGCATTGTGATAGTCTTCAAATCAATACACCTTATATGTTTACGGTCATATCAGGTTGAATACACCGGTTCCCGCTCAATCACCAAAGTTAAGCAACGCTGAGCCTAGTCAGTACTTAGATGGGTGACCACTTGGGAATACCAGGTGCTGTAAGCGTTTATTGACAGATGTGTTTTGTGGCACAGTGGATATCAGCTCAGAAAGAGAAATCGATGAGCTGAGCTCGAATTCCAGTTGAATGCCCTGCATTCACTTACGTGCTAATATCCTTGGGAAAGGTATTAATTCGTCCCTTCCCTCCAGTTATGGGTTAAATAACAGGGCATATTGGGTTCTACAGCCTTGGCTGGCAACCAGTCTACCCAAGCAGATATTGGCAACTTGTTGCGGGATAATTAAAATGCCTGGGGTCTATATGGGATGAGACTTGGGATCCTGCCCTTAAACAAATACCGATGAATCTTTCTCCATCACTTGGGAGGAAGCTGGCTCAACACGACGGGTGAACGCCAACAGGTAACAGGTAGGTAACCTTATATCCACAATGCTTCAAGCAAATTACAAAACTCTTTTATCCCGACCTGTATTAGTGTTTTTTGTGAATGTGCTTTTGTTATTGTTTTTATGAATATGGGTATTGTTTTGTTTGTATTCGTGTATGAATGTTTGTGTGCGTTTTACTTATTTCAAATAATGTTTTCTGCTCTTTTGTAGAAAAAGGTTTCAAAAAAGAAAAGGTAACCCAAACATTGAAACAAATGAATGCAGAGATGGAATTCCATTGTATGAAAATGAAATAAGTAACCCAAATACTCATGAAAACATAGCCCCAACAGCAGAACAGGATTTTAATAATGACCTTCATTCATCTGTGGAGAACGTCTTGTATGTAACAAGTGATTCAGTGGTTCAACCTCAGCTAGAGACACAGAATCTCTATGCAAACAACGAAAATGCGCCAATTTCTGAAGCTGTCTATGCTGTGGTTAACAAGCAAAATATAAAAGATGATTGTTCAACCTCTCCAGGGGGTTCATTGGATCAGTCTCCGCTAAAGGCAGAGAATCTGTACACAAACACAGAAAGCATGCCAAAATCTGAAGCCCTCTATGCTGTGGTCAACAAGCAAAATGTCATAAAAGATGAGTGTTCAACACCTCCAGGGGATACACCACATGTTGTAGTGAATGGAGATGTATATGCCGTAGTTAATAAGCAAGAATAAAATTGTCAAATTCATTTATGATTTGATTTGAGAAGATATAAATGGAGAGAAAATGTAATGTCGTTTGTTGAACAATTTAAACAGGATTATTTTTTTAAAACTTTTGCATTGATTAAAACTGTTCTATAAGAAATGAAAGACACAGATGACGTATTGCGTTACTGGAGGATTTACATTAATTCATTTACTGGAGGATTTACATTAATTCATTTATTCATTAATTCTTTTTCTTTACGAGAATTCAGATTTTTTTTTTATTTTTGAGTTTTGGGTCAATTTTCATCCAACCAGTTGCATCATGATACAGACATATTCTTTACAATGGGATTGATTTTCGTAATATGAATTGTTGTGGAGGAGGGAATATTCTACAACATCTAATATTCATCAGTAACAAATGAATTTTGTACAAATCTTTGAAGCTATAAACAAATAAATGCAACCCATTTTGCCCATTTACTGAAATTTATCTTCTAACTGAGATAAAATACTTCAATAAAAATAAAAATGAATTTCAATAAATAACAAAATATTTAATTTCTTCATTAAATAAAAAATCAAAATCCCAATTATGAAATTTTAGCAGATGTTAAAAATGTATTCAAACTCAAATATTTAAAAAAAAAAAACATGTTTATGTCAATTTGATTCAAATATGAAAATCTTTTTATTTGAACTTACAAATTGAGTTGTTTTCAGTGTGAACTAAATTTCTTAACATTTTCCGGTTATGACGCACAAGTTTTGCATTGATTAAAACTGTTCTATAAGAGATGAAACCTGAAGTTTGAAAAAAGATTTCTTCAATTTTAATTTCTTAAAGTATGTCTAAAGAATAAAAAAATTATAGCACAAAGAAAGGAAACCATTTTCTAAATTATTTGCTGTTAAAACTATTTCCCCTCATTTCTTTCTCCTGAGTCTCCTCATATCTATCTATCTCAGTCAGTTCATATATATTTATCATGTAATACTGTTATCTAACACTATCACCACATTTCTGTCTGTCTGTCTATCACTGCTGGTATTTAACCTATTTATCTATAAGTGTCTCCTCATATCTATCTCATTTTTTTCCTTTTCTCTATCTATCTATCTATCTATCTATCTATCTATCTATCTATCTATCATTTTTTTTCCTTTTCTTTTTTTTTTTTCTATCTATCTATCTATCTATCTATCTCATTTTTTTTCCTTTTCTATCTATCTATCTATCTATCTATCTATCTATCTATCTCATTTTTTTCCTTTTCTATCTATCTATCTATCTATCTATCTCATTTTTTTCCTTTTCTATCTATCTATCTATCTATCTATCTATCTCATTTTTTTTCCTTTTCAATCTATCTATCTATCTATCTATTTTTTTTCCTTTTCAATCTATCTATCTATTTTTTTTTCCTTTTATCTATCTATCTATCTCATTTTTTTTATCCTTTTCTATCTATCTATCTATTTTTCTCCATTTTTTCCTTTTATCTATCTATCTATCTATCTTTTCATTTTTTCCCTTTTCTATCTATCTATTTTTTTCTTTTCTATCTATCTATCTATCTATCTATCTATCTATCTCGTTTTTTTCCTTTTCTGTCTATCTATCTATCTATCTATCTATCTATCTATCTATCTATCTATCTCATTTTTTTCCTTTTCTATCTATCTCATTTTTTTTCCTTTTCTGTCTATCTAATTTTTTTCCTTTTCTATCTATCTATCTATCTAATTTTTTTTCCTTTCCTATCTATCTATCTATCTATCTATCTAATTTTTTTTCTTTTCTATTTTCTATCTATCTAATTTTTTCCTTTTCTATCTATCTATCTAATTTTTTTCCTTTTATCTATCTATCTATCTATCTATCTATCTATCTATCTATCTATCTCATTTTTTTCCTTTTCTATCTATCTATCTCATTTTTTTCCTTTTCTATCTATCTATCTATCTATCTCATTTTTTTCCTTTTCTATCTATCTATCTATCTATCTCATTTTTTTCCTTTTCTGTCTATCTATCTATCTATCTATCTCTCATTTTTTTTCCTTTTCTATCTATCTATCTATCTATCTATCTATCTCATTTTTTTTCCTTTTCTATCTATCTATCTATCTATCTATCTATCTATCTATCTATTTTTTTTCCTTTTCATTTTTTTCTTTTATCTATCTATCTATCTATCTATCTATCTATCTATCTCATTTTTTTTCCTTTTCTATCTATCTATCTATCTATCTATCTCATTTTTTTCCTTTTCTATCTATCTATCTATCTATCTATCTATCTCATTTTTTTCCTTTTCAATCTATCTATCTATCTATCTCATTTTTTTCCTTTTCAATCTATCTATCTATCTATCTATCTATCTATCTATCTCATTTTTATACTTTTCTATCTATCTATCTATCTCATTTTTTTTCCTTTTCTATCTATCTATCTCATTTTTATCCTTTTCTATCTATCTATCTATCTCATTTTTTCCTTTTCTATCTATCTATCTATCTCATTTTTTTCCCTTTTCTATCTATCTATCTATCTATCTATCTATCTATCTATCTATCTATCTCGTTTTTTTTCCTTTTCTGTCTATCTATCTATCTATCTATCTATCTCATTTTTTTCCTTTTCTATCTATCTCATTTTTTTTCCTTTTCTGTCTATCTAATTTTTTTCCTTTTCTATCTATCTATCTATCTAATTTTTTTTCCTTTCCTATCTATCTATCTATCTATCTATCTATCTAATTTTTTTTCCTTTTCTATCTATCTATCTAATTTTTTTCCTTTTCTATCTATCTATCTAATTTTTTTCCTTTTCTATCTATCTATCTATCTATCTATCTATCTAATTTTTTTCCTTTTCTATCTATCTATCTATCTATCTATCTATCTAATTTTTTTCTTTTAATTTTTTCCTTTTCTATCTATCTATCTATCTATCTATCTATCTATCTCATTTTTTTTCCTTTTCTATCTATCTATCTATCTATCTATCTCATTTTTTTCCTTTTCTGTCTATCTATCTATCTATCTATCTATCTATCTATCTATCTCATTTTTTTCCTTTTCTATCTATCTATCTATCTATCTATCTATCTATCTATCTATCTATCTATCTATCTCAGTCTGTTCACCACTGCTGTAGCCTGGTATTAAACTCACAACTCTTTGGATCAAGTCAATGGAACTAACCAATCCATGGATATATCTATTAAGGACAGATGGCCCGGTGGATATAGACGTTGGTTAGTTCCAGTGACTTTACCCAAAGAGTTCAATTTCAGGGTACAATAGTTTTGAACAAGTAACTTAGGGGGAGATAACTCATGACTACCAAAAGAGGCATTATGCAAGGAATGATATACCCCAGTGATTGTAATAATGAGTTCGGTTTGAAATTCCTAGCAGCGGAAGAAATCCGGAGCATACAACAACCGAAATGTCATACAAATGGCAACAGAGATGAGGACAATAGTCCGAATAAAGTAAATACTGTAAATACTACCTCATCTCAGAATTATAGATATACTATCTATTTCAGTCTGTTCATATCTATCTCAGTCTCCTCATATATATACTTTTATAATTTTGCAAGGGGTACAAAAGTTTATTATGACATTAAAAACAATAGTACCAATTTTATTATCCATAATTATAGCACAAACACTACTAAAAGGCATAGTGAAAAAAAAAAACAAACACAGTCGATTGGTTTTGCCCTCACTCTACAGAGTCATGTAAATTTATAACATAGAATCCCTTGTTTTGGCTCTGCAGAGTGAGGGCAACACCAATCGGCTGTGCTTGTTTTTTTTTTTTTCCCTTTTCCCCTTTTACTAGTCTACTTTTATCTAGAATATAAATGTATAGAAACTAGTGTGTTCACAAAATGAGGGATCAGTTTATGTATTGATTATAATATAGATTTGATCCCCCACTTTATATCCACATTAAAATTGCTTATAAACAGTTGGCATATATCTTCTTCTATGTGCTCTGTCCTTTCAGGACGTAGGCGATCATGGCTTTCCACGTCTCCCTATCCCTGGTGGCTCTTAGCACGCTTTCTCCTGTTACACCACCAAAACACTGCTCTAGCCCATAAATCTAGAATATAAATGTATAGAAACTAGCATGGCCACAAAATGAGGGATCAGTTTCTATATTGATTATAATATATATTTGATCCCCCACTTTATATCCACATTATAATTTCTTATAAACAGTTAGCATATGTCTTCTTTTATGTGCCCTGTCCTTTCAGGATGTAGGTGATCATGGCTTTCCACATCTCCCTTTCCCTGGTTGCTCTTAACATGCCTTCTCTTGTTGCACCATGCAACCCTTGTTCCATCATCCACCTGATCAGGTCCTTCTAATATGTTATCCGCTGTTTTTCCTCTGTCTCTTTTTCCCTCTATCTGGCCTGTTAGTATCTGGTTCTCCAAGCCCTCTTTCCTCATTGCATGTCCCAGGAACTTTAGTTGTCTCTTCCTGATGCTCAGTATTAATTTCCTTTTCATTTCCATCCTTTCCAAAACCTTGTCATTACTCACATGCTCAGTTCAAGATATTGGTCTTATTCTTTTTAATGCCATAAGTCTCCTCCTATCTATCTGTTGTGAATTCCAGGTGAGATATTTGAGATAGGAAAATAGGTTATATTAAACATAAAGATACAAACGGGAACACAGATTAGTAATCCAGGAATACGATTAGTAAGGAATATATGTATACAAGTCTTTGAAGTGAAGCTGAGCTGGAATTAGTATGTCCACGTCGAATCTGACGGGTGTTGTGTAATACTATTCTGGCTGAGTGGAGCTCAAAGCTACTATGACTACTGACGCGGTATTCTCTGTGTAACTTTGGTATCTCTCGGTAACTTATGGATCAGGTCGTATCTCCCTATGGCAGGAGTATATGTATACTCAAGTTGTAAGAACTGCAACCTTGAAAATTCTGAATATCGTTTCTTATGTCTTTGTCTATGAGTGTATCAAATTTGATTAAAATCAGATCACTCCTTCTATAACCTGATTTTTTCGATTATCGATTTTCAATATTTATCAGGGGTACCTCGACACAAAACCTAGCTAAGAACACTCGCAGACGCTTATAGTACAACTGTGTAAATTTTCAAAAAAATTGGTTCAGCTGTTTCGGAGTCTATAGGTAACAGGGACACACACACACACACACACACACACACACACACACACACACAGAGAAAGTTCCATTTATAAATAAGTTTAGATATATCCATTTATCAGAGTCAAAATACAATGCGTACTACCAAATTAACAACTACCAAATTGCTATCTCAACCACCTCAATATTTTAGAAGTCAATCAACAACACATTACTAAAATAAAACTCTGTAACTTAAGATTGTATTATCCAATGGTAAGTGTAACTTCCTCAACTTATCGAGCCATGAGCTCACAGACAAACAAGTCAAATTCCTGAATATCAGCCCAAATTGTCACCTTTAACCGAGATATGACCCCCTTAAAAAGAAAAACAAAATTTGAAATACTGTGGAACCTGTCGTATGCGACCACCCCCACTAAAGGCTCATAGTCATGACCTATTTCACCAGGAATGTATATTCCACTCACCAGAATGTACATTTTAGAATTTTACCATGTAATCTGGTAATAAATAAATGAGAACATAAGATGGCCTGACTTTTAAAAAAATTATTCAGCATATTTAATTTAAAAATTTTTATACATATACGGTTTCAGTTTTTTCTTAGAAGTGAGTGATAGCAAAATAATTGTTTATTGAAAAAACCTACCTTTCTTTCATTTTATCAAGAAGAAAAATATGGAACTTCTTGTTGCTGTTTATCTCACCCCGTAACCATGGTTCAAAAATGTTATTCACTGCAGACTGACTTCATGTGTAGTTTTACGATTTTTTTGGTCTTTTTACTTCCATTTTGCGATTAAAGCGCAGAAAATGAGTTCCGAAACACAACAAATCGCGGAGTAATTCCTGAAAAGGGAGTAAATAGAACGAATTCAGTATCCTACGCCTCAAGTATATTCACCGGTGAATCAGACATGAGAATGGTCGTAAGGGATGAGATATAGTCCGATTTATTTCTGGTCGATAACATGAAAAAAGGGATGTTTCTTCTATAAACAATTATCGATCTGAGTTCAGCATATACATTTGCACAGAATTAAGGATGTTTTGGAAAGATTTGAAGATGTAAAGGCCTTCGGGGAACAAAACAAAAATTTACCTGAATTTAATTATTTTTTTTTTTAGAAAACCTTGGTAAATTATTTTTTTTACATTTTACCTCCCACCCACAACCATCTACTTTTATGAAATTTTGAAAAATTCAATTTTTTAGAGGGACTTAATGGGTATAATATTATTAATAGGCTTAATAGGAGCTTAAACACAAGTGTTTGTAGAATTTAAATCATTTTTTTAAATTTTTGTCAAGCATGCTCCCCACCATGTTACAGAAAATATTCCTCTAAATTGTAAAAATATAAAATGCAATAAGACAAAGACATTAACTAATTATGAAAGCGTTTATTTGTTTTAATGAATGTGATATATTATGGAACACTAAGCATTTTTACAAGAATTATTTTCATTTTTTTTTAAAGTTTAATTAGAATAATTTATAAAGTTTTAAATTTTTTAAAATACTGTATTAATTTGAATCAGTCATGTGATATTGTTATTAACGAATAAACTATATTTACAATTCAGGACCCCCCCCCCCAGCATTTTAAAAAGAATTAAAAATTTTTTTCAATGTAAAAATGTGCCGCTTTTTGTAAATATGGATGCACATACATGATATTATCCAAACATAAGGGAAGTAACTATAGTCAATTTAAAATTTATTGGTGATTTTCTAACATTTCTTTAAGAAACACCTTCATCATAATATTATAAACCTAAAGTACCTTAAAATTTGATAAAATTTAGATTACTAAAAACATTTGCTTAATTTTTTAAGATTGTGACGTAGTAAAATAAATTATATATAAAAATGTGTTCATGTTATATTCGTCAAGTAATTGCTACAGTTATGTTCCCATAAAAAAATTTCCTGTTGCGGGTAGTCGAATATAGAATTTATATTAGAAAGAAACTTCTTTGAATAATGGGTTTCTGTAGCGTGTTCGTTCGTATACCACACAACAATGTAAATTAAATTGAAGAAAACGAGACAAATTGTCACACAAGAAATGACCACAGGAGAGTGACTAAAAAATTCAACAGTAAATTAATTTTATAAACAATAAAATAAAACGTATATGCATGGTTGAATGATTTCTTGTTGATAATCATAACACAAGTGGAAAAATGTTTGCAAAGGTTGTTCATGCAGAGTATAGTTTAAAAAAAAGTCAATATTTTGGATTTGGAAGGAAAAATACAATAGACTGTTGCTGAAAGAAAAAGTTATCGAAATATGGGTGTGTTTGTGGGTGCATTGTTTAGGTATATAGAAATAAGTTATTGGCCTTTACCTGTTGGCTTAATTGGATAAGTGCACTCAATAACTTGGTTCATGAAGTGAAGGAATATTCAACTCTTTCTACAATTAACTTGTGGGGCTTGATACACTGACACCCACACCCACACACACACACACACACACATGGTCACTCAGCGTTCACGTGATAACTTAGTTCCCGCGTAAACGATGCCAATAAAAGCGGGGAACGTCACGTGGTACGCTAGTTAGGATTTTGTCCCGAACAAGAGCAGACATGTTTCCCTAACTCACAAAAACACACGCGCACTAATTGCGGGTAGCAATTAGGGGCGCAATTTTTTATTTCTCACCAGGGAAAGAACTTCTCTTTCCTTAATTTTATGCATGCTGTCAACCCTATGTAACCTTTGTTAATATATTGTTTTTCTTGTTACTTTCACCTACTCGTCTTTCTTATTGCCTGTTTTATTTCATGACCCCATGTTACGTCGAGTCGACTCGTAAATCTAAATTAGTAAAGGACTCTTCGTCCTCTACAAACTCTTTCAAGAATCTGAACGCGGTCAATTGTTGAATAAATGTGATTTTTACGCAGTTGATTGAAGAGTCAGTGGTTAGACACGCGTAGAGGTTATTGGCATCTGTCGGAGTTTGCAAGCCAAATGATCCGAATTGAGTTATATTGCCACTTTTTATGCATTTAGATTTCTGGAAAGTGGATCAAAAAGACATTTGGCGCGAAAGAGGAAAAACTTTTGGTAAATTTTCGTTTTAGGTCCCGAAGGCTTTTCCCCCTTCAAATTTATCCAAAATAGCATTATTTCTGTGCAAATGTATATGCTGAACTCAAATCAACAATTAGTTATTGAAGAAACCTACCTTTATTGATCTGAATGTCCAGAAAAAAATTAAATTACATTTTGTCTCCCGTAACTCTAACGCAGTCATGTAATTAACTGCTGAATGACTTTCTGCGTAGACAACAAATTTCGGTCTATTTTCGGCCGATTTACTTCCTTTACTAAAACTTCCGCCTATTTACTTCCTGTAATGAAAGTAATACGCGATTGTATTTCTACGCGTATTACTTTCATTACAGGAAGTAAATAGGCGGAAGTTTCAGTAAAGAAAGTAAATCGGCCGAAATTTGTTGCCTACGCAGAAGGTCATTCTACAGTTAATTACATGACTGCATTAGAGTTACGGGAGACAAAAATGCAAGATGTAGTTTTTTTTTATGGACGTTCAGATCAATAAAGGTAGGTTTCTTCAATAACTAATTGTTGATTTGAGTTCAGCATATACATTTGCACAGAAATAATGCTATTTTGGATAAATTTGAAGGTGGGGGAAGCCTTCGGGACCTAAAACGAAAATTTACCAAACCTTTTAGTAGAGTGTCTCGAATAATGAAAAGATAAATTTATAAGTTTGAAGTGATGATTGGCTAAAAAAGGCTCTTTAAGAGTCTAGTTTTATAGAGAAAGGTTTATGTGAAATATCCCACATTCCCAAACATAAGTCTATCAAATGAGTTGGAATCAATAAACCAATCAACCAAAAAAAATATCCTTGTTAAAAAAAAATGTTTTTCTGCGATATGTTAAGCTAAATGTGAGTAATTTCATTCAATTCAGATTAAATTTCAAGTCAGCTAATTTTCCTCAAATAAGTTTTTAAAAAGCATATTTTATTTTTGAAATGAGTTATATTGTGTTTACAAATTTGTCAATATGAACGTTTGTAGCGTTTTTTTTTTTTTATTGATTAAAAAATCATTCCAATTAATTTTTAAAATCGGTTTGAAATAAAGGATTTTGCTCGTTAGAAATATTATTTTGAGATTAAAACTGAAATAGAAATCTTCAAAAGAGATTTTTCATTTTTAAAAATGCATTTTAATTTAAGCTTAAAACAACTTTGTAGGTTCCTCCAAAGAGGATTTTAGATTTTAGGTATCGCTTTTTTCTCCCTGATTGTTTTCGTATTTAGAGATTCAGCGAAGTTCCTTTTCAAAATTTCCCTTGAGTGGAGGAACCTAAGGCGCTGACAAAAAAATCTTTGTTCTTTTTGGATGGTCTACAGAAGGCTGATAAGGATGTGTCCTAGGGTTTAGGGTTTTTCGCTTTGAATTATAAAAAAAAAGACAACATTGATTTTTCAGTCTTGCCTGAACAATGAACATTGAACATCATCACGATATTTGAATTCTATTATTTCGGAAGAAGACAAATTATTTTTAGGAGAAAGATCCATATTGGATAAAAAATGGATCGAAAGAAGGGAATGTTTATATCCAATCACATTATTGGCCTTGTGCCAGGTTAGTGTAGTCGTAATATTTGACAAATAACATTAACAAGAAGATGGGTAGATCGAAAAAAAAATGGAGCTTTTTACACACCCACGTTCTCATCCAATCGAAGTTCATGAATATCAATTAGGCAAGTGACGTAAGCGAACCAATCACTCTCTCAAAAAGGCTTGTTGTTACACATCGAAAATGATTATTCAATCAAAACAAAAGTGCTACCCCCCCCCCTCCCCCCCAACCCCGACATGAAATGCCAACATCAGCTGCACTTTTGCTGAATTCAGGTTAAAAAAAATATTTGGAAACGTAAACACATCTAAAACAAAAACAAAAAAAAAAAAGGGGTGAGCCAAAGAAAGACCGAACCATATTTATTTGCAACTGGTTCGTTTCGCCTTTGTTCCGTAATCTAATCATCAGATGAATGGAGAGACAAGAAAAGGATTCTAATTCATCACAAGAAAGCATCTTTAAAAATGGCAAAGCCAATCACAGTGGTATGTTTCGTTTGAACTGTTTGTAAATATTTAAATTTTAAATTTATTTTCTAATTAAAAGAAAACCCCAAAAAACCCTTCTTATCCGAAAAGCCTAAAAACCGCAATTCGCCCACTTATTTTCATTTTTAAAAAATGCTTTTTTTTTTTTTTTTTTTTTAATATTCTTATTTAAAAGAAAAACGATGATAATAATTTGGTTCATTATCGCCAAAAATAATTGTAATCAGGTTTCCAAAGTTATTAATATTTTTTATTTTTTATTTATTTATTTTTATTTTTATTTATTTTTTTCCCCCCTTCGTAAAAGTCTCCGTTCTCAGATTCGAAACCCTGTTGATACTTGCAGCGGGTGACGAATTACCAGACGAACCACAAGAAGAAGCACCGACTTTGAAAATTCTATTTTTTTAAAAATTTTTTCGCTGTTATACAAAAAGTTTTTTCCTTTTTTTTTTTTACACTTTGTCGGGGTGCGTAATTTTTTAACCGCACATTTTCTGGGTAATCTTAATTCTTAACGATATCCTTTTTTCTTCACCATAAATCGGTCGAATTAAGAAACAACCAGGCCATCAGGTGTTTTCAACAAAAGAAATATTTACAGTTAGCAGTTTTGTGTTTCACTCACTACGAGAACAAAATTATTCAGTTTATTGCAGATCGATTTTTTCTTTAGCATTTTTTTTTTTTTTTTTTGGTTCAATAAAAAAAAAAGATATTAATGTTAATGTTTATAGTTTTTCTTTTTTTCATTTATCTAGAATATGAGACCCGCTAAAAACGTTTTTTGTTTAACAACAACATTGTCACGTGACCCAGACTTTCGTCCGTGTTGTTTTTTAAAAAAAAAAGACTTTAACGCTTTCGATTTTTAAATTTTACTTTTAATATATATTTTTTGTCCTCTTTTCGTAAAAATAACAAATTTCTTGGTTTTTTTTTGTTTTTTTTTAAATAATTCTTTTTTAGAGAGCATCTCTGTAAAAAAGACTTTCAATTTATTTTTTCCATTCTCTTCACAAACTCAACAAAGTAAATTCATTTTTTTTATTTAAAAAAATTATCATCGATTAGAAACGTCTACAGATCTTACGATGATGATTATTATTATTTAAATGATACGTGAATGAACGAGTATTATTTTATTCGTCTTTGCATTCTTTTTCATTTTAAATTGGAGAATCAATAAAAAATTTTGGCATATAAATTGCAGAAGTACATTTTATTATTTTTAAAGACTTAAAAAAAATTAAGTCTGACCTCCGATTCAAGAACTCAGAAAAATCATTTACAATTTTAGTCGTATTCGGTCATGTTAGAGAATTGAATTAATCAAGGAAATTTTATTCCAATGTCTTTCTCTTAAAAAAAAAAAAAAATGACTGTTTTCATTTTTTAGAAAAAAAAAGTATAAAGGGTACTCATGAAAGGATTTTAAGGTACGCAGTTAAAAAAAAAAATAATAATTTTTTTTTATTTGGTAAAAAAACCGTACGAAAAAAATTAAAACAAATATTTTAGGTAAAACATTTCTGGGTCCACAACAAAGCCAGACGACACGGTCCGAATTTAATACGATAAATTTTATTGTTAAAACACAAAGTGACAAAAAATAATGAATTAAATTTATACAAATTCAAGTGCATTGTGTACTAAATGACGGACAATAATATTCTCCCTCATTTTAGACACAATGTTATTGTCACAATGACATTTAAAATTATGCCCTTCTACAATGAAAATTCTAATGAAGGTCCTCAAAAAAGAAAACTACATCAACAAATGTAGAAAAGGAGAAAATACTTCTCTGAATTAATAAAAAAATTCAAAGCAAAGATTGTGGCTACTGCGAAGAATAGAAGAGGAAGAATCACACACCAACCAAAGACTTTTTTTCCTTGATGTGGGATCGACTTTAATGTTCCTTTTATTCTCGTCTGGTGGTTGTCTAATTTTTATTTTTTATTTTTTTATATTATTATTTTTTTTCTGCACCAGAGCGATCTGGGTTTCCACTAACAAACGATAGTCGGCTAAATTTTATATTAAATTTAAAGCTCCTTTTTTATTATCTCTAGGTAGGCTCCAAATTCATTTTTCGGAATTTGGTGGGAAACATTTTGATTGGTTCTGGATAAAAAAAACCAACAAACGCATCTGTTTTCCCACAAACCGAAATGTACCAAAAATATTTTTGAAATTAAAATATTAAGCAAGAATTCAACGCAATGTCTGCTTTCTCTCAGAAAAGTAGCTTCTGACTTTATGGCTGAAATAGTAATTACTTCTAAACTGGACTTGAAATCGGTGCCCACTTTTAAAAAGAAGATAGGGTTAAGATTAAGTCTTCATAACACCATGAGTTGGGTTCCCAATTGCAAAGATGTGCGTTGTCGTGTAAGATATCGACTCAAAATGAGAACTCAAAGAGCCGAGTTCGAATTCAGGTAAATTTTTGTTTTATTCCCCGAAGGCCTTTACCCCTTTAAATCTTTCCAAAACATCCTTATTTCCGTGCAAATGTAAATGCTGAACTTAAATTGATAAATGTTTATTGACGAAACCTAACTTTTTTCAAGTTTAGATCCTGAAAAATATCGAACTTCTTTTCGCTGTTTATCTCACCCCGTAACTACGCTTCAAAAAATGTTATTCGCTGCAGAATGACTTCATGCGTACTTAGCCAATTTTTCGACCAATTTACTTTCATTTTGGAATTACTGCGCGGAAATTGACTTCCGAAACCAAAAAAATCGCGGAGTATCTGCTCAGAGGAAGTAAAAAGGCCGAAATAAGTATCCTACACCTCAAGCCATTCAGCGGTGAATCAGATAGGAGAATGGTGGTAAGGAGTGAGATATAGTCCGATTTTATTCTGGTCGATAACATGAAAAAAGGTAGGTTTCTTCAATAAAAAAGTATCGAATTGAGTTTCCAGTCGAATTCATTTCATTTACTTATGCACAAATACCCTTGGGAAAGGTATTTAATCCATCTCTTCTCTCTCCAGATATAGGTTGAATGGCAGGACAGATAAGGTTCTATAGCCTTGGTCGGCAATTAGCCTACTGCAGAAAGTAAAATCTTCTCTCTAGTTAGTCATGTCTCTCTCAAGACATGATCGCCCAAGCATGTATCAGTTACGGCAATTAACTGACAGGCTGACTGATTGTAGAGAGAAAAAAAATCCAACTTCAATATTTTTTATATCTTTTAAGCTTCCATACTTTGAAATTATGAACTGTTGTAATAGGGTCTAATAAATGAACTCAAAAAAAGAGTCCAGTTTGTCGCTTTCAGTCAGGGTGAATTTTTGTTTTGTTTCCCAAAGGCCTTTACCCTGTCAAAACTTTCTAAAACATCCTTAATTCCATGCAAATGTATATGCTGAACTCAAATCAATAATTGTTTATTGAAGAAACCTACCTTTTTTTCATGTTATCGACCAGAAATAAATTGGACTATATCTCATCCCTTTCCACCGTTCTCATATCTGATTCACCCCTGAATGAATTGAGGCATAGGATACTTATTTTGGCCTTTTTACTCCCTTTGAGCAGTTAATCCGCGATTTGTTTGGTTTTGGAACTCGTTTTCTGCATAGTAATAGTAAAAGGGAAGTAAAAAGGCTGAAAAATCGGAAAATTCCACGTGAAGTCACTCTGCAGTGAATAACATTTTTGAACCGTGGTTACGGGGTGAGATAAACAGCGACAAGAAGTTCCATATTTGAGACTGAACAAATGTTTTGTTGGATTTTTTAAAATTTACCCTTTAAGATTTATTTTGATTCTTGTCCATCTTTACAAAACAGGAAAATACTTTTTGACAACACCAATATACTACACCATGAACATTTCTAATTCTTGAGGCCCTCTATATCAAAAGTAAGCAACCAACACTTAACAAAATTTATTACAAGTGTAGCAACAATGTACTGAAGTTAAACATTTAATGCCATTTTGAATTTGTAACAATTTCTGGTTATCTCTTTTATATTGGGATGCTTGTTTTGCAAAGAATTCCATAGCTACAACCGATAAATTTAAAATTTTAGAATAATTACTACAGAACATGTTTGCTTATATTTTCAAAACTCACCATCTTAACAATCAGTCAGTCAGTTAAGTGCCATACGCGATACATGCTTGGGCGATCATGTCTCGAAAGAGACATGACTGACTGGGCAGAAGATTATCCCGCAGTAGGTTGCCATTGCTTTCTGCGGTAGACTGGTTGCCGACCAAGGCTATAGAACCCAATCTGTCCTGCTATTTAACCCATAACTGGAAGGAAGCAGACGGATTAATACCTTTCCCAAGGGTATTTGCGCGTAAGTGAATACAATGGATTCAACTGGAATTCGAACTCGGCTCCCCGGCTTCTCGTTCCGAGCCGATATCCACTGGACCACAACGCACATCCTGGACCACAACGCACATCCTCTTAACAATCACAGTTACAATAAGTTTGTCTTTGCAATTCAACCCTGAAAATGATCTCGGAGAAGATCAAAAGTTCTTGGGTAGCAAAAATCTATGGTGCTTTCCTTGATGAATTCCAACTGAACTTCAAGAAGCTAATTAGAGAAATAGAAAGGTTTATTATAAAAATAAATAGGCATAATGTCTATATTATTCAATGAAATATATTTCAATGAATATATGCTGTCATATATGTGTGTGTGTGTGTGTGTAATGAGAAAGAGAGAAAGATGTTTGTATATAATTATCCTTAATTAATTAAAGTAAAACCTGCCCATTGAATGGTTAATGCATGTCTGAAAGTATTGTTTATATAGCTGAAATTCATTCGGATAATAATGATGTTAAAATTTAACTTTGAAAGCACTTCTAACACGTGGGAGATAAGATTTAACCACCACATGTTGTCTTTAAACAACAGTAAATACAGCAAAAGTACTGCTTTATTCATATATTATTAGAAATTAAAAAAAACAATAACAAGAACCCAATTATTAGCTGGAGTATCGGAGCTAAATCCAAATCTTATAATGAAAAAAAAAAGATGGATGCAATTTATGCCCTTCAGAAAAACTTGTCATCTTAAGCTATATGAAAAATACCAACTTACTTAACAAACAGTCAGTCAGTTAAGTGCTATACGTTAAACACGCTTTGGGCTATCATGTTTCAAAAGAGACATGACTGACTGGGCAGAAGATTATCCCGGAGTAGGTTACCATTGCTTTCTGCGGTAGACTGGTTGCCAGCCAAAGCTATAGAACCCAATCTGTCCTGTTATTTGACTCATAGTTAGAGAAGATATGTATTATATTATTAAGTAGTAATTAGTGGGGGATCAGTTTATTACTTCATAACAACAGAAAACCGATCCCCTACTTTATGCTCGGTAGAAGCTTTATGTTTCTAACTATTATTCAGTCAGTCAGTTAAGTGCTATACGTGAAACACGCTTTGGGCTATCATGTCTCAAAAGAAACATGACTGACTGGGCAGAAGATTATCCCGGAGTAGGTTACCATTGCTTTCTGCGGTAGACTGGTTGCCATCCAAGGCTATAGAACCCAATCTGTCCTGTTATTTGACTCATAGTTAAAGATATGTAATATTATTAAGTAGTAATTAGTGGGGGATCAGTTTATTACTTCATAACAATAGAAAACCGATCCCCCACTTCATGCCTAGTAGAAGTTTTAATTATATTTCCAACTATTATATCCATTCAGTCAATTAAGTGCCATACATGATACACTCTTGGGTGATCATGTCTCGAAAGACACATGACTGACTGGGCAGAAGATTATCCCGCAGTAGGTTGCCATTGCTTTCTGCGGTAGACTGGTTGCCAGCCAAGGCTATAGAACCCTATCTGTCCTATTATTTAACCTATAACTGGAAGGAAGAGATGGGTTAATACCTTTCTCAAGGGTATTTGCGCATAAGTGAATGCAATGAATTCAACTGGAATTTGAACTCGGCTCCCCGATTTCTCGTTCCGAGCCTATATCCACAGCAATGCACATAACACACTTAACAAACACAGTGATTTAATGACCACGTGCTGCTATAGAAAATATACTTACTTAAATCCTGAGACAATGATTGATATAAAATCCCCTATACGTTTGCCCCTTTCCTTCTATCTTCCTTCCTCACTTCCCCTTTTCCTTCTTTCTTTCTTTCCTTCTATCTTCCTTCCTCACTTCCCCTTTTCTTTCCTTCTTTCTTTCTTTCCTTCTTTCTTTCTTTCTTTCTTTCTTTCCTTCTATCTTCCTTCCTCACTTCCCCTTTTCTTTCCTTCTTTCTTTCTTTCCTTCCTTCTATCTTCCTTCCTCACTTCCCCTTTTCTTTCTTTCTTTCTTTCTTTCTTTAAGCAAATATTCCTATTAATAATCATGAATTAGCCCCCTTTAATTTTTGCTTCCTGCATTCTAATATTTTTTTATTTTTTAACTTTTATTTTTAATTTTATTTTAGTTTTATTTTAATTTTACTTTTTTTCTTTTTTTTTAAAATCATTTCACCCCAAGCAAGGCATTCCACTGCCACTATTGTGCAGTGGGTTACATAGGGGAAAGTGATGAGAAAGAGTGGTTAGATATAGGAAGTGTCAAAAGGGTGATAGACGGGTAAGGATACCGAGGATGAGGGTTGGGTAGATGGGAAGAGTGTTTGAGAGAATGGATGCGAGTTAGTGTGTTAGGAAGTGTCTATTGACCTTACATTTAAACTCCTGGAGATTGTAGCTGTCGGGGAAGCAGGCATGTGGAAGGGAATTCCACAGACAGGAAGTGTGAGAAAAGAAGCTGTTGGAGTAGAAATTACGGTTACATCTTACCTGTTTCACTGTAAAAGGGTGGGACCTAGTTGCTAATCTAGTATCTCATGTAAATTTGTACCTAGGCGGCACCAATGACCTAAGTTCATCGGCGCAGAAGCCATGAAAGTACTTATAGAAGAGGCACAGGGAAGCCACGTCACGCTGGTGAGAGAGTGGTTGCAGCCAGTCCACCAAGTCAGGATCAATCACGTTACAGATTCTCCATTGTATTTTGTCAAGAAGCCCGAGGAGAGAAGCAGGGGCGCCCGACCAGATGTGGCAGCAGTATTCGATACATGGGTGGATGGTAGATTTATATACCTGAATGACACTCGAATATTATACCTCAAATGCTACTATTCTTTACGTAAATAGACCATTCCAGGCCATGGGCCATTCCATCTTTGAGAGTGCTGCAGGGGTGTCAGCCACTCAACAACAGATTCCAGCTTAGTTTTGAGATATTGAAACTTACAAGTCAGTTTTTTCCCCATTGGTTCATTAGTTTTAAATCAGATCAGCTTCCAGTTTTTTGTGATCTAAATCTTTTGAAGTGCACCAATAAACAATGGTATCAGCTTCATATATATTTACTTATGATCTCAGAAGATTCTGAGGCCAATCATTAAGATGATGAGAGATGTAACAGTCATTCATTAGAAAGATTGTATGTTAGGTGACTTTTTTTTAAATAAATGGACATAAGGTAAATCATTTTTTTTTAAATATTAAAATGTTTATAGACTTTAATAATTTTAAGGCTGGCAACATTAGTTACAATCTTATTTCCTGCAGCATTCATAGAAACCATTGTTGTCATCTGACATTTCACATTACAGCTAATCATTCAAGCAGAGCTGAAAAATTTATGAAGTTATCTACTTAATTCTTCTTCTATGTGCCACGTCCCTTCAGAATGTAGGCTATCATGGCCCTCCACATCTCCCTGTTCCTAGTAGCTCTTAACAACCTTTCTCCTCTTATACTGCTCAAACCCTGCTCTGCTATTCATCTGCTTAAGTCTATCAAGTATGTCATGCATTGCTTTCCCTTGTCACTCTTCTCCTTTATTTGACCTGTGAGCATCAAATTCTCCAAGCCGTCCGTTCTCACTACATGTCCCAGTAACTTCAGCTGTCTTTTCTTGATGTTAAGCATCAGTTCTCTTATGCCCATCCTCTCCAAAACCTCATTGTTGCTCGCATATTTTGTCCATGGTATCCTAAGCATCTTTCAGTAGAAATTAATTCTGCTTAATTAGATCATCTTAAAACTGTACCAAGTTACTTAAATATGTAAAAATGTTGTAAAAGTCTAAAAAGATAAATATTCATCGGAGACAATGCTCCAAAACCACTGATGGTAGAGGGTTGCTGACTGGGATTGTTGCACGAACGTAATGGGAAGAAATAAAATTGATTATAAGACATGAGACTTAAGTTTGAATCTCATCATGATCCGTTTATTCAGCAAGGTAACTTCTTGACGCCATTAGTTTGTGGGGCGGGGAGGCAATGTTAATGTCTGGCATCATAGGAAAGAGTTTTAGAACCATACCAGGGGTAGACCCTAGCATTCTGATTAAAATTGGGTAGACAGAAGTCCAGACAGTGGCAATTGTAAAACTCTGACAGTGGAGAGGGCCACCTAGGGGCTGAGATTTTTCTGAGGAAGAGGTAGGCAAACTCAAGTAACGTCTTTATTTTCATACTACACCACTATCATATACACAACGTATCTACATATCAAGTTGGAGACATTATTTCTGTTATAGTGCCCTTCTATGAGAAATGGGCTCTTCCTCTTATTATATAATTACCTGAGTGACTTCCAGAGACAGTTATAATGACATCTAGTACGCACTTAAAGCCAGCAACTAGTCAGGCATTAAGCAGTGTAACTGTAGTTTGAACTTACTTATTTCCTATTTCCTTAATTACTAAACACTTACCTTGTACATATGTTCTTGTTATACTAATACACTATTTTGAACCTACCTTCTGTTTTCCGTGTCTTACTTCTGGCACAACCGGTCAATACAACTTTGCGGAAAGGTTTCGCTACAACAAATTGGTGATGAATATTTGTGTTAAGATTTGCCAAGTCAAATTGGTGACAAAGATCCACAACAATATCAATTTAACGACTTCCTTCAAATATGAAAATATGACTATTAAGTCTCTTTCCCTCCCTTGTCTGTTTCAATCTATCTGGTTGCTTTATTTTGTTTGTTTTTCTTTCAAACTGATCTCTATATGCGTCCTTAAAAAGCTAAATGAAAAAGAGTCTCTCTATGTGCCCTTAAAAAGCTAAATGAAAAAGAGTCTCTCTATGTGCCCTTAAAAAGCTAAATGAAAAAGAGTCTCTCTATGTGCCCTTAAAAAGCTAAATGAAAAAGAGTCTCTCTATGTGCCCTTAAAAAGCTAAATGAAAAAGAGTCTCTCTATGTGCCCTTAAAAAGCTAAATGAAAAAGAGTCTCTCTATGTGCCCTTAAAAAGCTAAATGAAAAAGAGTCTCTCTATGAGCCCTTAAAAAGCTAAATGAAAAAGAGTCTCTCTATGTGCCCTTAAAAAGCTAAATGAAAAAGAGTCTCTCTATGTGCCCTTAAAAAGCTAAATGAAAAAGAGTCTCTCTATGTGCCCTTAAAAAAGCTAAATGAAAAAGAGTCTCTCTATGTGCCCTAAAAAAGCTAAATGAAAAAGAGTCTCTCTATGTGTCCTAAAAAAGCTAAATGAAAAAGAGTCTCTCTATGTGTCCTAAAAAAGGCCTAAAAAAGCTAAATGAAAAAGAGTCTCTCTATGTGTCCTAAAAAAGCTAAATGAAAAAGAAAACACAGAGGGAAAAGTGCTGAAGATCAAACCTTATTAAAATCAGGGTCTGATCAGTTTCATAAATTTTTGAAGCTTATAAAAATGTCAGAGGCATCTTAGGGGCCAGCCTAATCTTTTGGAGAGCTTGGCTCAGACTACGAGGATCATTCAATAAACAAGGTGAATTTTTCGATATAAGGACTTCTAATACAGATAGAAGCTTACTTTTTTTAAATTTTTCAATGTAGTCTCCCAGTCACACTCTTTTCCCATCTGTGGACAAGCTTTTGTATTCTCTCAGCATAAAAAACTTTGGACTGATGTCTCAGCCAATTGCTCACAGCACTTTTGACTTTGTCACTTTCAACCTTCGTGCCTCTCGTGAACGCTTTCAAGGGACCAAACAGGTGAAAATCTGAAGAGGTAAGGTCTGGGCTGTAAGGGGGATGAGGGAGCAGTTCCCAGCCCAGCTCGTTGATGGTCTGCACCTTTGGCACCCATCAGCAGCTGATCTTCAAGTAGCTAAGGTCATCATGGACAATTTTGTGTGCTGTCCCAACAAATAGGCTCAAAGTCCTTGCAATGTCATCCACTGTCACCCTTCTGTCAGACTGAATGAGGTCAGACTGATTCGATCACCTCAGGAAACCTCACTTCTGTAGGCCTCCCAGGCATGTCTTCATCCTCAACACTGCTTCATCCTTGCTGAAACATGTGGCACCATACACAGTTGACATTCTCTTATGAATTTCAACTGGTTGCACCCTTCAGCAACCAAAAACTTGATAACTGACCTTTGTTCAATCCTGAAGCATGTTTCTTGGTCGGCCATCTTTGTTAATCTTCAAAACTCTCAAAGTTTTTTTTTCAATCTGCAAAACAATTAAATCCCTTTGAAAAAGAAGTAAAGGAAAAAAATGAAAAAAAAGTAAGCTTCTATCTCTATTAGAATTTCTTATAACGAAAAATTCACCTTATTTAATGACCCTCGTACATGTCCCCTACTCTTGGCTGTGTGGGATAGAAAATTAATTAAAATCAACGCCCTTCTTCTTCACTTTTACAAAAATTCACAATGGTGTGTGAAATCCCGTTTTTGCCCAAATAGAAAAAAGATTGACCATGTGCTTAAAGAAAAAGTCTAAACCGGATTTCGCAAAGTAGGTGTGTTAAACTGATTTTCTGACCAATGGTAGTGACTTGCAAGACCAAAAAGGACTTCATGAGTCAGTGCGAAAAATCTAGATTACAATAAAAGGACTTTATCAGTGTCAGTCAGTCACTCAGATGGGAGCAGCGATAGACACTGCTAAAATGTAACGAAAGAAGCTTCGAGTCAACTCGGACATTCATCCTCTTTCTCTTTTTTTCTCGTGTGCTGATTTCTTTTACTTCTTCTTCTCCATTCAAAGACATTCATACCAAACAAATGCTCACACATTCATACTTACCAACAATTACTACTATGAACATTTTCTACAACTCTTGATACCCTTAACTTTCTAACTGAACATTAATTTCTACAAATTCTTGTTATTCATTTCTTTTAATAAATTACTATTTTAACATGAAAAATGTATATTTTTATTCTTACACTATTCCACACTATTCCACACTAATTTACACATTCCAACCTGCAACCAACCTTCTGATGATGATAATGAAAATAACCTTCTGATGATAATTCTGCATCAAACTTGTAAGCTGTAGTGAGTTTGGTTAAGTATGACGCAAGGCCAAATTAATAAACATTAACCATCTCCCTATAGCTACAGATGTACTGACAAGCTTTAAAGCTAAGGTTGGCAACCCCCGGCCTGTGGGCCACATCCGGCCCTTGTGTAAATCTTGTCCAACCCGCTACCTTACTCTGGACACGTTATAAATATAGGTAAACTAAACATAAGTGACAGTTGATAGTCTGAATATATTGCGTCAAAATTAAAAAATTATTTCTTTTTACCTGGAGAATATGTTTTACTTTTATTTTTTTATTTGTAGGGATCGCCAAAATTAGTGTACGGCCCCTTTTTCACTGTTTCTGTGAAATTGTTTTCAAGAGCAGGCACTTTTAAATGAATATAAAAATAGTGTTTTCAACCGATTTTAATGGAATTTTTTTTAGTACTGATTTATGAAACATTTATTTTTAAGATGTAACTTTTTTTTTTTTTTTTTTTTTTTTTTTTAACAAAATTCCCGTCAGATATTAAATTATATTGATTCCTTACTTTCTTCAAACACATAGAAAATTTATTCACATATTTAATAACATGGTTCTTCTCCATGACACTGGAGCCATAGCTGTTTGGCCTTCCTCCATGATTCTACATAGCTTTTTGGCTCTCACTCTCGAAAAGGTTGCTGACCCCTGCTTTAAATGAATACAGGGAATTACATTTGGGGACAGCTTAGCTGCAGAAGTTTCTGGAAAGGTGTCAGTGTTGTCTTCAGGGCTTCACTCTGGGTTTTTTGTCTGGATTTACTTCCATAAATTTTTCTATGTTTTGGATATAAGTGCAAGGCAGCAGATGTTTGAAATCGGGGTCTTCCTTCTCCTGCATAGGTTCTCAACCTTTTTACTGCGATTACCCCAAAATACAATTTCACTATTATCTATTACCCCGATGAACAAATACCCGTAATATAGGAAAAGAAGTAATTATATTTTCATACATCAAAAGCAAAGTTAATGGAAATTATTCAATACAATTGTACCAATCTATAATAATCAGATTTATAGTAGCCGTAACGTAGCCGTGATTCTTAATGTGAGTGTTGAGCTTGTATAGCCTGTGCCAGTTATTTATTCTTGGTTTTGTGACTGAAAGGGCTATTCGGGCATTGTTTGCCACGTTAAGTCTGCTACATTTCTTGGTCTTCATTCCAAGGACACTGTGAAATTATAAGCTGATTGCCTCTTCCCAAACCAAACATTCATTACCCGCAAAATATGGGCTCATTACCCCACTGGGGTAATTTACCCTGGGGTTGAGAAGATCCATCTACCCAAATCAGCTGGTTATGAGACATCAGTTCTTCACCTTCAGTCATGACTCAGCTTGGAGCTGGATTTAGTTGCCGGAGAATATTTGAGATGGATGGTATGGAACCTTTTTATAGCCAGTGGGAGCTTTTCCCCACTATCACTCCATGGCTATGTCAGTCAGTCAGTTGAGTGCCATACGTGATACACGCTTTGGGCGATCATGTCTCTAAACAGACATGACTGACTGGGCAGCAGATTATCCCACAGTAGGTTGCCATTACTTTTTGCAGTAGACTGGTTGCCAGCCAAGGCTATAGAATCCAATCTGTCCTATTACTGAACCTATAACTGGAAGGAGAAGGGATAGATTATATTACATTATTATATTAAGTAAAATTAGTGGGGGATCAGTTTATTACTTCATGACAATAGAAAACCGATCCCCCACTTTATGCTCGGTAGCAGTTTTGTTTCCAACTATTATATTCAGTCAGTCAGTTTAGTGCCATACGTGATACACGCTTTGGGCAATCATGTCTTGAAAGAGAGGAGTTGGGAAAATCAACTTTTCTTGAGTTGAGCAATCAAATATTAAAGCTAGAGATATATCTAAACTTATTTGTAAATGGAACTGTGTGTGTGTGTGTGTGTGTGTGTCCGTTACCTATAGACTCCGAAACGGCTGAACTGATTTTCTTGAAAATTTACACAGTTGTACTATAAGCGTCTGCGAGTGTTCTTAGCTAGATTTTGTGTCGAGGTACTCCTGATAAATATCGATAATCGAAAAAACCGGGTTATCGAAGGAGTGGTCCAATTTTAATCAAATTTGATACACTCATAGACAAAGACATAAGAAACAATATTCAGAAGTTTCAAGGTTGCAGTTCTTACAATAGTGTAGAAAATCGATAGTATATATATATATATATATAAAAGGCAAGATGTTTGTGTGTCTGTTTATCTGCCTGTATGTCTGTACTTTTTTCAGGTATTTTATTTTAGTTTTTGCTTCAGGTTGGGCTCTAAGTAGGTATAATTGTAGTTCTTAGTCTCAGCCATGATACCATTTACTCAGAGGACTTATTTAGCCTTCAAAATTCAGTTTACGACGAAAAAAACTTATTTGATATCGATGCCAGGAAATCAAAATTTGACTTACATCCATTCATTTTTCTTTCTGTCTACGGTTTTGCTTTAACTGGAAACAACTATTGCTTTTTAGTCTTTCATGCCAACGTCCAAAGTGTCTGAGCTCCAGGACGATGGATTAGTTTTAAAGCTTTCATTACACCCGAGCAACGCCGGGCTATACTGCTAGTATATATATATTTTCCTCTTTGTAATAACTCGGTATAAGTTTCAATATTATTGTCACTAGAGTAATCATGGGTGCCAAAGCAAAAAGTATTTTTTCGCAGTTGTTATAATTTCATATGAGTTTTGATATTCTCGTTGCTACAGTTACGTTTCTTAAAGTATCATTCCTTTGTGTTACCAGGCGTGTATTATGTATTCCATAAAACTTTTTTTTTCCTTTTTATTTTAAGCTCCTCATTTTCTGTCAGTCATTAAAGATAACACCTGTACATTACCCCAGTGCATATATAAGTATATCATCCTCATTCCTTGCATAAAGCCTTGGTTAGAAGTCATGAGTTATCTCCCTCTAACCCTGCAAGTTACTTGTTCACCACTGCCATAGACTGGTATTGAACTCGACTCTTTGGTTCAAGTCACAGGAACTAACCAACATCTATATACACTGGGCCATGTGTCCTTAAAGAATGAAGATAATATATCCCAGTGATTGTAATAAAGGGTTTGGTTCGAAATTCCTAGCATCTGAAGGAGGCCTGAGCGTACAATGGCCAAAACGTTGTAAAATGGCAACAAAGATGAGGACAATAGTCCAAATAATGCAAATACTGTAAGGAGCAGACATTTTAATACCAGTGGCTGAAAAACTTTAAATTTTCTTTGAAGTTCTAAGTATTTTTTCTTGTTATAATTCCATATGAGTTTTGATATTCTTATCTTATTATGTATCTTAACAAATCATTCATTTGTGTTACTGGGGGGGTGTATTATGTATTCTATAAAACTTTTCTTTTTCTTTTTTGTTTTAAGTTCCTCATATTTTCTTTTAGTCATTAGAGATGACCCATTTATGTTGTTCCTGTGCATGTATAAGCACAAAAGTAATAAAATGTGTCAGTCAGTTAAGTGCCATACGTGATACACGCTTGGGCGATCATGTCTCGAAAGAGACATGACTGACTGGGCAGAAGTTTATCCCGCAGTAGGTTGCCATTGTTTTCTGTGGTAGATTGGTTGCAAGCCAAGGCTATAGAACCCAATCTGTCCTATTATTTAACCCATAACTGGAAGGAGAAGAGATCTATTATATTACATTATTATATTAAGTGAAATTAATGGGGGATCAGTTTATTATTTCATAACAATAGAAAACTGATTCCCCACTTTATGCCAAGTAGAAGTTTTAATTATGTTGCTATTATATTCAGTCAGTCAGTTAAGTGCCATATGTGGTTCACGCTTTTGGTGATCATGTCTCAAAAGAAACATGACTAACTGAGCAGAAGATTATCCCGCAGTAGGTTGCCATTACTTTCTGTGGTAGACTGGTTGCCAGCTAAGGCTATAGAACCCAATGTGTCCTATTATTTAACCCATAACTGGAGAGAAGAGATGGGTTAATACTTTTCCAAAGTATTTGTGCATAAGTGAATGCAAGGAATTCGACTGGAATTCGAACTTGGAACCCCAATTTCTCATTCCGAGTTGATATCCATTGCACCACAACGCACATTCAATAAAATTTGTTCTTGTCTCTAAATGTTAATGTATTTTATGCATTTTCCCTTACTTTTGAGGCTTACTTCACCGAAGTTAAGCAACATTGAGCCTGGTCAGTACTTAGATGGGTGACCGCTTGGGAATACCAGGTGTTGTTAGCATTTAGTGATGGATGTGTGTTGTGGTGCAGTGGATATCGGCTTGGAAAGAGAAATCGGTGAGTCGAGTTCAAATTCCAGTTGAATACCCTGCATTCACTTAAGCACTGGTACCCTTGGGAAAGGTATTAATCCGTCTCTTCCCTCCAGTTATGGGTTAAATAACAAGGGTAGGACTTGGGGACCCTGCCCTTAAAAACAAATCCCAATGAATCTTGATACTCAAAAAGAAAAAGAGTATCACTAGACACAAAAACTTGTATAAAAACAATAAATTGTTGAAAGAAAAAGGTATTACCAGCAATAAATAAATAAAAATTTAGTTGGCAATAAATGACCCACAGAGGTGTTGATATGCCATAAAAACAAAACAATCAACCAGCTCTTACTTTTGAATCTTGATTTTATGTCCATGTAAATGTAGATAACTTGAATATCTTTAATCATTACAAGAAGAAATTTACATTTCCAACTTGGCAGTTCTATCTGTTTTGCCAAGAATGTTCTCAAAGAAACAAAATTGCACACAGTAGCAAAAAGTTTTCTGATAAAAAAAACCAATCATTGTAAATTATGATTTTATTGTTCCAAAATGGCTCAATCTCTGGGAAATAATATTCTTTCTCATAATCTTTAATCCTAGAAATTAAAGAATCCATTGTTTATAAGAGACAAAAAATTTGAACTGAAAATGCAGAAATTGAAAACTTTCTTTATTGGTTGTTCAAGAGTAAATTTTTTTTTTTTCATGCCAAATACAGTTGGGGGACACTAGAATTAAGCAAGTACAAACATTATAAACCTAGGAAGTGTTCTAACAAGAGATGGAAAGTACGACACAGAGATCCAAAGGCAAATTGGCATGGTGAAGGACGCGTTCCAGAAGCTGTGTAAAGTACTAAGACACAGGAAACTTTCACTCAAAACAAAGAAGAGAATACTAGATTGTTATGTGATGCGAGTTCTTCAATACGGCAGTGAATGCTGGACAATATCATCGAAGATGAAAGAAAAACTTGAAGCAGCAGAAATGTGGTTCTACAGAAGGATGCTGCGGATATCGTGGACTGAGCATGTGAGCAATGATGAGGTGTTGGAAAGAATGGCAACAAAAAGAAAATTAATACTGAGCATCAAGATAAGACAACTGAAGTTCCTGGGATATGCAATGAGGAAGGAGGGTTTGGAGAACCTGATACTAACAGGCCAGATGGAGGGGAAAAGAGACAGAAGAAAGCAGTGGATAACATATTTGAAGGATCTAATCAGGTGAATGACAGAACTGGGTTTGCGTAGTGTAACAGGAGAAAACGTACTAAAAGCCACCAGGGATAGAGAGACGTGGAAAGCCATGATTGCCTACGTCCTGAAAGAACAGGACACAGAAGAAGAAGAAGGTACCTTTTAAAACTTTTCATAAATTGCTGATTTGCAATCTCATCCTACTCATTTTTTATCAAAAATAATTTTCATATTTTATAATCTTTTGGTGTTGAAACTTTTTACTTATTTATTTTACTTTATGGCATATCAACCTAAATAGGTTATTTAACGCTGATAAGATTTTTGTATGAATATAATATGTATTCTTTGTAAGAAATCAGTTTTAAAATCAGGTTTTATTGATGTATTTTTGTAAAGAGGGTTTTTGTCGAAATGTATTGCTGGTAATTATTTTTCATCTATTTTATACGTTCATAGTGTATTGACCCCAGTTTGGCGGTTAAATATTTGCTCATAACTGGAACCCTAACAGATGCTTCCACCTTGGATCAGAGTGAATCTGGGAACAACAGCAATTAAGTTGGTTTTTAAGCCCATGGAAAGATTCTTAAATAGTCTTTCATTTATATTTGTGCATATCTATATGTGTTAGTGTGATGTGTGATTTTATTTTGCATATTTTAAAGTCTAACCTATTAAAAATCTTTGCTTACCTACACTATCGGCCATAATTAGTCCACCCTAGTGTTTTACAAAAATGATGTATTTCATACTATTTTTTAGTATTTATTTCCAAGTGAATAATTCTAAATAAAAATAGAATGGTTCTTTTGTTAATACTGCACAATAACATGTGCATCAAATGAATTTATAAATATTTAATAGTTAATTATATTGCAGTTTCATCAATGAAAGAATAAAAAAATTTAGGGTGATTCGGACGAGTTCAACTTTGCTTCTTTGCCTTGTAAAATTTTGCAAAGTAATAAGAAAAGAACCATTCTATTTTCTTTTGGCAATAAATACTAAAAATAGTATGAACTACATCATTTCTTTAAAAAAAAACTGAGGTGGCCTAATATTAATGACTGTACTTACCTATCGATGATGTCTCATCCAAAATATATTTATTTTACAGTCAAACTCACCTTCTCTGTACAAACAAAGATTTCAAGCTTCAATTGGAATAATTTGGATCTCTGGGTGAAGGTTTGTGACAATGGGGGTTTATTTTTCTCTCCTTCGGAACATTACCTAAATTATTGTTAAATTTTCCCTAATTTTAATCTTATTCCTCCAATATATACGCACAACTAATTTTGCTGGATGAAAGGCTTGCCTTGAAATTTCCTCTTTATATTTTTAAGTGGATCTTTTTGATATCCCCTCTTTTATGTTTTTTAAGTGATATTATTAAAACTATTTGTTTTTATAGTTTGTTATTTTTCACTATGGTTTTCCTCCTTAAGTGTGTGTGCATATATATAATATAATTATATGGTTATGTCAATTTTTCATTGCTACATGGAAATTTTTATGTTTCGAGATTAATTCTCATCATCAGGTAATGCTGGTGTGGTTGTGCAGATGATTTACATTTAAATGACAAATATTAAGCTCTATAATACTCATTATATTGAGCACTGTTTATAATAAAATAAATGCCAGAGAACTCAAAATATAAAAAAAACCTTGAGTCCTCTTCACTTGGAATTATATATATATATATATATATATATATATATTATAAATTATATTTTAGAACATGTGCAGAATTTTTTTTATTTATCCCCTACAAATCGTACATTTGTTTCGACATTGAAACTACATCTGATGAGACATTGTAGTTTCAATGTCGAAACAAATGTACTATTTGTATAAAAATAATTCTGTACATGTTCTAAAATATAATTTATAATAAATATTCACAGTTCTATATATTTTATATCAAGCACTGTTTTAAATTAATGATTTGGACATTGTAAAAATCTTTTTTCATTCTGTATTCATTTGGATATATATATATATACTGATATGTGTGTTTGTATATCATTAACACATACGTGTGTGTCTATATATACATGAAAAAATTTTTCCTGTGCTTTAAAGATGAAAATCTTGATTTAAAAAAAATCTAAATAAAAATCTAATTTCAAATTTCAAATTTCAAAACCAAAAATTTAAAGGAAACATAAAGAGGATGGCATTTCAATCAAAAATTTTATGAAAAATTTGTGATTTTTTTTTTTTCCATGCTAAAAACAATCCATTTTTGAACCGCTTTTTTTTTTCCGCTGCATGAACAAAGTTTTCAATTCTTGCATTTCAAATACCAACCTCCCATCTCTTAAAAACAACGATAAAAAAAAAATGTGGAAATCTTTGTAACCCCCCCCAACCTATTTCCTCAATTGATTTATAATTCTTTTTCTAGTCTCTCTCCTAAATTCATTGATTGCATAATTGATTCCATCCTCTCCACGTCTCTCTATCCCTGGTGGCTTTTAGTACGTTTTCTCCTGCTACACCACGCAACCCTCGTTCCATCATCCACCTGATTAGATCCTTCAAACATGTTATCCGTTGCTTTCCCCTGTCTCTTTTTCCCTCTATCTGGCCTGTTAGTATCGGTTTCTCTAAACCCTCCTTCCTCATTGCATATCCCAGGAACTTCAGTTGTCTTATCTTGATGCTCAATATTAATTTTCTTTTTGTTGCCATTCTTTCCAACACCTCATCGTTGTTCACATGCTCAGTCCACGATATCCGCAGCATCCTTCTGTATAACCACATTTCCACTGCATTTCGAGCTTGTTCTACATGATTGCATCATCAACACTAAACTGTACTGTCAGCAGCTAGACTGCATGAATGACAAACTGAAGAAGGAATATCCTATTTGGATGGAATACTGCTGCCATATATGGTCAGGCGCCCCTGCTGTTCATCTCAGTGTTCTCGACAGGCTCCAAAGGAGAATCAGTAATGTGATAGGTACCGACTTGGCAGCTCAACTACAGCCACTTCTCCACCGATGAGATGTGGCATCACTTTGTCTGTTCTATAAATACTTTCATGGCTTCTGCTCCAACGAACTTAAGTCAGTTCAAGAGCTTTGGGTACTAAATTATCGGCTTAACTGCCATTTACCAAGCACTCCCCTCAATCCTAGCAGAAAATAATAAAAACAAATGGCTAAACAGAAATAATAAACACATGTAGAATACTGATTATGGTCACAATATATTCAAAGAAAACCTCAGAATAAGACCTAATAACTTAACCCTCTAGGGCCATTTGTATCATATTTGATACAATATGAAAACAAGCCTTGAAAGAAATATTTTCCTGAAAAATTTTTTAAGAGAAATATTTTATAAATTTCAAATGAAAGCAGTACTGACTGCTCAGTCAATGAATACCAAATGTTTCCTTATAGGGAAATACCAAATGTTTCCTTATAGGGAAATACCAAATGTTTCCTTATAGGGAAATACTGTATCAAATATGATACGAATGGCCCTAGAGGGTTAAGGCTTCCACTGGGCATAAAGTGGGTGATCGGTTTTCTATTGTCATGAAGTAATAAACTGATCCCCCACTAATATGATACGAATGGCCCTAGAGGGTTAAATAAGAGAACCTTACTTATTAAGTTGGCCAGGAAGTCGTGACTCACTCAGGAAGTGTAAAGGAAATGAAGTAAATGTTATTAAGCAACACCAACATTTATTCTTCAAAATAAATCTACCATTCTTGATGATCTTGTGCCAGTGATTAAACAGCATCTGAATCTGTCTTAATGTCTGTTGATTTTGAATCAAAAAACGTGTAAACAAGCTTCCTTCAATTCAGCAAAAGTATTGAATTGTAGCTATGGAGAGATGGTTAATGTTTTTTAGTTCGGCCTTGTGTCATACATAACCAAACTCCCTGCAGTTTACAGAATTTATGCAGAATTATCATCAGAAAGTTTTTCATCATCAGAAGGTTTGTCAGTTGGAACGTGAAGATTAGTGTAGAAGAGTGGAATAATAAAATATATATTTTTCATGTTAAAATAGAAATTTATTAAAAGAAGGAATAACAAGAATTCCTAGAAACAAATATTCAATGAGAAACTTAAGGATATCAAGAGTTTGTACATAATGTTCCTAGTCGTAATTGATGAAATATATAGGTGAAAGAAAAAGAGGAAATTAAATAGAGGAAATTAAAAAGAGGAAATTAAAATATCAAAGTCGTAATTGATGAAAGATATAGGTGAAAGAAAAAGAGGAAATTAAAAAGAGGAAATTAAAATATCAAAGTCGTAATTGATGAAAGATATAGGTGAAAGAAAAAGAGGAAATTAAAAAGAGGAAATTAAAAAGAGGAAATTAAAATATCAAAGTCGTAATTGATGAAAGATATAGGTGAAAGAAAAAGAGGAAATTAAATAGAGGAAATTAAAAAGAGGAAATTAAAATATCAAAGTCGTAATTGATGAAAGATATAGGTGAAAGAAAAAGAGGAAATTAATGTCCAGTCACTTGAAGTTGAATTTACATTTTAGATGTTTTGTCTCTCGGCTCCCATCTGACTCTCTGGCTGACTGACACTGATGAAGTCCTTTTATTGTAATCTAGATTTTTCACACTTACTCGTGAAGTCCTTTTTTAGTCTTGCAAGTCACTCCCATTCATCAAAAATCATTTCAGCACCTACTATCTGGTTTTCTTTAAGCTCATGGTCAATCCTTTTTCTAATTGGGAAAACCAGGATTTCACATGTCATTGTGAATTTTTGTAAAAATGAAGAGGGTTGATTTTAATTAATTGCTTCTCCACTACAGAATCACAGGAAGTGTGTCATTGAGCTGAATAGGTTATAGGCACTTGGAGCAGCACTGGGGGTGGATGTGGAAGAAACTTAACACTGTCCATTTGTTTGAACTTGGCAGCATGTGGCCTCACAGTATGATGGTGACAGGCTAGTCTGCAATGCACATCTGGAGCAAATCAGCAAAAGTATTGAGTCACTGGTCACAGGAGGAGGAAGCGTGTCATTGAGCTGAATAGGTCAAAGTCACTCGGAACAGCACTATGTTTGCGCTTTCACGACCAAAAAGCAAATGACCAAAAGTCGTCCCTGCGCAGCTGGCCTTGCGCAGATGTTCCGGTTGAAAAATAAAAATTAATTAAATATTAAATTTCCAGTTCGCGAGCCTATGTGAATTTTATTTATCAGCCAATGGGAAGCCCAGAACCAAATACAAGTGAGAAATCCCAAATGAGCTGCTGTGATCCAAAAATAAGATATAAAAAGCAGATACAGAAAGCATTTGACAGGCAGACCGAATCAAGGAGAAGAGAGTAATTAATATCTCCCTTGACCCAAGTCAAGTGGCTTACTACGCTCGCCTCCCTTACCTCTTTCCTTCTTCCCTGCCTCAAAAACTACTTACTGACCTAAGGAGCGAATGCATCAAAGACATTTCTTACTTACACGCTCCCAAATTCCTAAGCATTAATTCTCTTTCAGCATTTTATTGCCACAAACATTTTAACCTCTGTTGGACCTATATTTCATGTATTACTTCAATTGTAAAAACATTAATTGATATATATATATATATATATATATATATATATATATATATAAAATGTTATTTTTCTACTCAAATTGCCTTTCTTGATTTGTAATCATTTTATGACTTATAGTGGGGCTATCTACAACAAGGCCAAATTCTGTTAACCTGCAACAGTATACAACTACCCTTCACTAGAACGGACTTTCCACTACTAACAGAAAAGAATAGATAAGCAAACCACTATAGAAGAATCTCAACACCGTCCATTTGTTTGAACGTCTCAGTCAGCTTGGCCACGTGTGGTCTCATATTATCTTGCTAAAACAAAGCCTGACCTCCATTTTTTTTTTAATCGTATCACCCCAAGCAAGGTGGTAATGCCACTGATGTGCAGGGGGCTTTATAAGAGTAAAAAGATTAAGTAGAAGAGAGTGAAGAGGAAGACGAACCAGTTGGAAAGGGTCAAGGGAAGGATGGGGATACAGGTGTGATAACAGTTGCAAAGGTGGAGAGAACGGAAATGATATAAAGGGTGGTGAAGAAAGAACTAGAGTCCAGTGGTTAATAGATGAGTATTGACATTGCATTTAAATTCCTGGAAGTTGTAGCCGTCAGGAAAGCAAGAATATGGAAGCGAGTTCCACAGGCTGGAAGTGCGAGAGAAGAAGCTGCAGGAGTAGAATTGTTGTCTGCATTTGGTTAATCTAACTGTGAATGGGTGGGACCCAGTTGCCAATCTAGTTGCACTAGTAAACACCTGTTGCTGAGGCACCAGTGACTTAAGTTCGTTGGAGCAGAAGCCATGAAAGTATTTATAGAACAGACAAAGGGATGCCACATCTCATCAGTGGAGAAGTGGCTGTAGTTGAGCTGCCAAGTCGGTACCTATCACATTACTGATTTTCCTTTGGAGCCTGTCGAGAACACTGAGATGAACAGCCGGAGCGCCTGACCATATATGGCAGCAGTATTCCATCCAAATAGGATATTCCTTCTTCAGTTTGTCATTCATGCAGTCTAGCTGCTGACAGTACAGTTTAGTATTGATGATGCAATCATGTAGAACAAGCTTGAAATGCAGGACTCCTTGGAAATTCTACAAGACGCAGATCAAGATTTGTTGCTATCTTTCTGTTTCCTAAGCGAGACAGATAGGACTTTCTGAACAACCTAGTATCTTGCAAGCTCTGCTTACAATAACCAATTATATAAAAACTAATCACATAGCTAAAGTAGTAAGAATAAGTCATTTGTGGTGATCCCATTGTTCAGTGAGGCCCGAAGTGTACTTGTCAGAATATTGTAATGAGATTGCAAATGTAATTGATAAACACACATACAAATCTGATATTTACAGTGAAGAAGAATATGATGAAATTACCAAATAGGTTTATTCCATTTACTTACTTATTTTACTCTAATCGTTGTCTATTGTTCGAACCCAGTAAAGCAGTAATCGGTCCCTCTTCAAAATGTTACCAGAGTATTTTGAAAAAAAAGAGACATCCATTTTGGTTTGATGGCCTCTACAAAAAATGAATTCAAAGAAAGCCTAAGAATAATAACAAACAATTTAAATAAGATAACTTATTGTGATAGACCTGCCTTCAATAAAAAAATTCAGCCTACTTAAAATCAAAGGTGGATATAGTGAGGTTAGGTCAATTGCGGTAATCCCATTGTTCAATGAGGCCTGAGCTGTATTTTTTCAAAATATTCATGAGTTTTTTAAAAAAATTTTAAGTGAATTCACTCCATGCAAGGCAATAAAGCCACTAAATTGCAGATGATTACTGGGTGTGAAGGAATTATTATTGAGGAGCAAGAAGAGTATAAGAGTAACCAGTCTACCGCAGAAACCTACTGCGGGATAATCTTCTGCCCAATCAGTCATGTCTCTTTCGAGACATGATCACCTAAAGCATGTATCATGTATGGCACTTAACTGACTGACTGAATATAATAGTTAGAAACATAATAAAAACTTCTACTTGGCATAAAGTGGGGGATCGGTTTTCTATTGTTATGAAGTAATAAACTGATCCCCCATTAATTTCACTTAATATAATAGTGTAATATAATACATTTCTTCTCCTTCCAGTTATGGGTTAAATAACAGGACAGATTGGGTTCTATAGCTTTGGCTAGCAACCAGTCTACCACAGAAAGCAATAGTAATCTACTGTGGGATAATTTTCTGCCCAGTCAGTCATGTCTCTTTTGAGACATGATCGCCCAAAGCGTGTATCATGTATAGCACTTAACTGACTGACTACCTCCTGGACAGTGTGTCTGAGAATGCATAATCAAATCAAATGAAGACTTTTGGTTAGAATATCATGCAAGGACTTTAGACAACGAGTCTTCCAATTAACGGCATTATTAATTACAAAGCTACAGAAGTAATTAAAAAGTTCCTGTTGGCTTTAACGCTTTATGGATTCAGAGTAATGAGAAATACAGGATTGATTGAATAGTTGCCAATAGTTTTCTAAGTGAATAGAAAGACAATGCACTTTCACATTGCTAAATTGATAATTTTCAGCATCTATTTTTTTACTGTTAAGGCGGATTGACTCCAGTCCATCTAAAATTTTCAGTTCCTCCATCATCATTAATTGCACTAAGTGGACTGGTTTTTTTGGTTTTTGTTTTGCAGTCAACATGCTAGGGTGGTACGCTAGTGCATTTTTTGTGTCATCATAAGATTAATTAATTTCATTGTTTAACCACTACATATATATTTAGTGTATCGAGGCAGCAAATAATTTTCTAAACATATACTGTTAAATATAAGAGACAATGAATGTCTATTATGTTTAATCATGAGCTGTTGTAAACGTCGTATTTTGGCTTTAATTTCAGTTGAAAATAAAGACGAAAATTCTCCAAAATTTGAGTAATTTTTTATTAATTTGCTTCTAAGCTTTCGGCTGACATGAGCCATCTTCAGAGAGGTCACCAAGACGATAATACAATAACATCCACCATCACTGACGATTTTATTTTGTGTTGACATAAAACTCCGCTAGGCAATGGCAATAGTTATCAAAAATAACAAACGCAGTTCTCAAATTTACAATGCGGTTCTATGACGTCACACTGCGTGATAGCGCGAAATGACAACAGAACCATGTAGTCAAATGCAATATAATGTGTTATGGCCAGATTTAAAAGTGATTTTATTAAGTGTGGGTTGTTTGGATTTAATGTACATGGCCTCCAATATCTGAAGGTTCTTTTTGCTGTGTGTATGAGTAAGGATTATTGTATTATTGACTGAATAATTATTGACTGTGTGTCTGATATTACCTACATTTTCATGCTTTTTCTGTTGTCATTTCATGCTATCAGACGGTATGACATCATAGAACCACATTGCAAATTTGCAAACTGCGTTTGTTATTTTTGGTAACTATTGCCGTTGCCTAGCAGAGTTTTATGTCAACACAAAATAAAATCGTCAGTGATGGTGGATGTTATTGTGTTACCGTCTTGGTGACCTCTCTGAAGATGGCTCATGTGAGCCGAAAGCTTAGAAAAAAATTAATAAAAAATTATCCAAATGTTGGAGAATTTTTGTCTTTATTTTCAACTGAAATTAAAGCCAAAATATGACATTTAGAACAGCTCATGATTAAACATAATAGACATTCATTGTCTCTTATATATATATTGGGGTAAGCACTTGATTCATTCATCTGTTTATTTATTTATCTGTTTATCCATTTATACATGGGCTGATGTGAAAAAACAGACCATTCAACGTGCCAACATTTGATTTATTTTATCTTATTTTATTTTACTGATTTTATTTATTTTCTTATTTTTTCTACTTATTTATAAAACAACAAGTTGGACATCAGAAACAAAAAGAACTTGATAAGTAAAGCCACAAATTTATTTGCCTGAAGAGAGTCAATTTTAGACTTGAAACACGTGTAGTATCTTCTTCTTCTTCTTCTATGTGCCCTGTCCCTTCAGGACGTAGGCGATCATGGATCTCCACGTCTCCCTATCCCTTGTGGCTCTTAGTATGTTTGCTCCTGTTGCTCCTGGCAACCCCCGTTCCGTCATCCACCTGATCATACTCTGCAGATATGTTATCCGCTGCCTTCCTCTGTCTCTCCTTCCTTCTATCTGACCAGTCAGTATCAGGTTCTCCAGGCTCTCCTTCCTCATTGCATGTCCCAGGAACTTCAGTTGTCTCTTCCTGATGCTCAGCATCAATTTCCTTTTTGTTGCCATTCTTTCTAACACTTCGTCGTTGCTTGTATGCTCAGTCCACGATATCCGTAGCATCCTTCTGTAGAACCACATTTCGGCCGCTTCCAGTTTTTTCCTCATTTTCGATGATATTGTCCAGCATTCACAGCCGTACTGAAGAACTGACATCACGTAGCAGTCTAGCACTCTTTTCTTCGTTTCTATTGAGATTTTCCTGTGTGTTAGTATTTTGCTCATCTTCTGGAACGCGTCCTTTGCCATGCCAATTCGCCTTCGGATCTCCGTGTCGCACTTTCCATCTCCTGTTAGAACACTTCCTAGGTACTTAAATTCTTGGACTTGTTTGATTCTGTTATCCCCCATCTGTATTTGGCATTTTGGGTTGTATCTTTTGCTGATGACCATGCACTCAGTTTTCTTAAAGTTTATTTGTAGTCCCTTCTTGTCACTCTCCACTGCTACTTTCTGTATGAGATCTTGCAGTTTCCTTTCCGTGTCCGCAATCAGTACTGTATCGTCCGCGTATCTTATGTTGTTCAGGTTGTGGCCTCCAATAATAAATCCTGGTGTGTCATCTAGGGTCCTCAAAATACCATTATGGACAATTAATGTATCATAACATGTATAATAACAACAACAATAAATATACACTTTAAAGAAAACGTTCATGGCTTCTCACACTTTTTATTCTATATATATATATATATATATATATATATATATATATTAGTCATCCACATACAATCTTGTTTTGCTGTATCACAGCTGATTAGTGTAGCTAGACACATCCATTTGCTTCTGGCAAGGACAGAAACTCAACTGATTTGGTATCGGTTGGAGTCACTACCCACTAAGCCATAAGCGCATGGAATCAGAGAAGGGAAATTTTAACGTTTTGTATATAAGCAGTGTATACACACGTCAGTCACCGAAAGAACTCAATTCATTTCTGAAGAGTAATGCTTATATCACAGAAGTGGAAACTGTTTTTAAAAACTTTTTCTCTAGAGAGCTCAATCGTAATGAGAGCATAATCATCCACATACAAGCCTGTTTCACTGTGTCACAGCTCATCAGTGTGGCTAGACACATCCACTTTCTTCTGGCCGGGATCGAAACTCAACCGAGATATATATATATGCACACACAAGGTGTCAATAAAGTTTGTGTGCACTTTAAAAGTTTTGACTTTATTTGTATTTGTGATAGAAATAATTTGTAAAAAGAATTAGAAAGAAGTAAATCTATATTTTTTTAAGGTTTTATTAAAATTTTATTTAAGTCTCCACATGTCCTCCATCATTAGCAATACAAAGGGTAATACGATTTTGCAGTTCATACTTTTTTACTTATCTAAAAATTGTTGCAAATTTTGTGGTAAAGAATTATTCAATAACTATACTTAAAACTAGATACATTAAATGTTATAACATTTTTACAGATTATTTCTATCACAAATATTGTATGGATCAGTTTTAATATTTAATTTTTAATAATTAATATTAATAAAATCTCCTTTGGTATATATATATATATATATATTTAGTATATTGAGGCAGCAAGTAATTTTCTAAACATATGCTATTAAATATAAGAGACAATGAATGTTTATTATGTTTAATCATGAGCCGTTCTAAACATCGTATTTTTGCTTTAATTTCAGTTGAAAATAAAGACAAAAATTCTCCAACATTTGGATAATTATTTATTGGTTTTCTTCTAAGCTTTCAGCTCACATGAGCCATCTTCGGAGAGGTTGTTTAAACTGAAATATTATAAAATCCACCATCACCGACAATTTTATTTTGTGTTGACATAAAACTCCGCTTGGCAACGGCAATAGTTACCAAAAATAATAAACGCAGTTCTTAAGTTTGCGATGCGGTTTTATGACATCACACCGCGTGATAGCGCGAAATGACAACAAAACCGTGTAGTCAAATGCAATGTAATATGTTATTTCCTGTTTTAAAGTTGATTTTATTGAGTGTTGGTTGTTTTGATTTGATGTACATGGCCTCCAATATCTGCAGGTTCCTCTTACTGTTTGTATGAGTAAGGATCACCGTATTGTTGACCAAAATCTGTCTGATATTACCTACATGTTTATGTTTTTCAGAGAAATGTTGTTTAATAGTACTCTGATCAGAAAGATGACATGTAAGTCTACGGGAGAGCGTGGTTGTGGTAAAACCAATATATGTACTAGGTTTTTGATTAGTATCAGAGATGCAATCTCTGAATGGGCATGTAAATTGGTACACTACATTGGTTTTTTGTAAAGAATTTAGTTTAGTGCTTGTTGGGTTAATATAGACTATGAGGTCAATTGTTTTAAACTTTTTATAATATATAATGAGTTTAATTTGATTATTACTTTTGACTGGTTTAACATTTCTATGTATTATGTTCTTGAGAGTTTTTTCATCTTGTTTATAAGTTTATATATATATATATTTTATCTGATGTATCCAACAAAACTGATTTCTTTTTAATATGACACTCTCTTTAATTTATCCCTGCAATTTAGAATTTTGAAAATATTCAAGTAAGTCATTTATTAGGAATATAAAATTTAAGTTTCAGGACCAATTAAACATTAAAAATGAATGTTTTATCCTAATCAGTTGTGGCATTCCAGGGCATCAGTTAAGCAGCCTTTTGCTTCATCTGTTATCCTTTCTTCTGGTGTTTTTTTTTTTAAATTTATTACCTATGTATATATTCCTGGACATAATCCAGTTCTTTATCTTCTATCTGGTGTGGAATATACAGTTATTTTTTTCAATCACATATACTGGAAATAACACCTTTAAAGAATACTGTCAGACCTTTTTCTTTTCTTCATCGAATACTAATTACGTACTCGTCAACATCACGTGATCCCAGCAGCACGATTACATCAAAACGAGGTTGACCTTTAAAGGGAAAACTTGGTTTTCTAGCCTTGAGTACCAGCCAGTGTAGGAGAAAAACAATTCAGTCTATCTTACTCTAGACACACTCAATAATGTTACAGCTTCAGTACATATGGTACAGATATAACTCTAATTTATTACAGGACTTTTACACAAAGTGTGCATATGATAATCCCTTGTCAAGGTTAACAATGGATGTAATATCTTTACTTAAAAATAGCTAAGAATGTTTTACCTCAATTACTCACACAACGATTTTATTAATATAACATTTGGAAAGTGCACAGGGTTGGTTAGATTCATGTTTTTTTCTAGATTTTTAGATCAACTAAAATTCCAACTGAATTTGCTATTTGGGTTTTTTAATTTGCCATTTCTGTTTTTCATGCTGATTAACCCAATATTAATTGCACTTGGCAACACCTGTATTCAATTGAGATGTAATTTGATGCAATGTTCTCATCCATTGTATGGTTATCATTTTTATCATTCACTAGAAGTTCTTTCCTTTTTTTTTTTACCAATATCCACTTCAGTGAGAGTAGCTTCATCTTTGTAACCCCAACAAGCATTCTATTGTCAAATAATGTTAAGCTTTCACCATTTCAGAGTTACCATAGCTGCACTACCATGTATCTATAACATCACTGATATTCCTCTCTTCTGAATTAATTTTGACAAATGGATGATGTTAAAACTGCTGTTGCTAGTTGTTTGTCGTTTCATTTTTATTGGGGCTTGTTTCATTATCAGGTTTTTGAAACTCTTGCTGACTGCCTGGTTAGTGACACTCATTAAACCATGTAAGATAAATATGTATGACAGCACAAGGCAAATAAGTTTATTATTAGTACTCTACAGTGCAGTCAATATCTACTGGGCATAAAATGGGGGATCAGTTTTCTATTGTTATGAAGTAATAATCTGATTCCCCTCTAATTACTACTTAGTAATATCTTCTCCCTCTAGTTATGAGTCAAATAACAAAAACAACACAGATTGGGTTCTATAGCCTTGGCTGGCAACTAGTTTACTGCAGAAAGCAATGGCAACCTTCTAAGGGATAATCTTCTGCCCAGTCAGTCATGTCTCTTTCAAGACATGATCGCCTAAAGTGTGTATCACATATGGCACTTAACTGACTGACTGAATATAATAGTTAGAATCATGATTAAGGCTTTTACTGTGCATAAAGTGGGGGATCGGTTTTCTATTGTTGTGAAGTAATAAACTGATCCCCCACTAATTACTACATAATAATATAATACATATCTTCTCTCTCTAGCTATGAGTCAAATAATAGGACAGATTGGGTTCTATAGCCTTGGCTGGTAACCAGTCTACTGCAGAAAGCAATGGCAACCTACTGCAGGATAATCTTCTGTCCAGTCATGTCTCTTTCGAGACATGATCGCCCAAGCATTTTTCACATATGGCACTTAACTGACTGAATAGTAAACCATGTGATCTATCTTGGCAATATTTGGTTAAAATTTCCTAGCATTGAGTTTTAATACTTAATAGCTAAATCCACTGCTAGGAAGTTTGGGTCACTGTGTCGAGCCAGGATGTTTTTTTTCCTCCTAAATCCACCTTGCATGTATACAAATCAACCATCTGTCTGTGCATGGAGTACTGTTGTCATATATGGTCAGGCGCCCCCGCTGTTCATCTCAGTGTTCTCAACAGGCTCCAAAGGAGAATTAGCAAAGTGGTAGGTTGCTTGGCTTGACTCCAGCCACTTCCCCACCGACGGGATGTGGTTTCCCTTTGTCTGTTCTATAAATACTTTCATGGCTTCTGCTCCAACGAACTTAAGTCACAGGTGCCCCTGCAACAGGTGTTTACTTGTGCAGCCAGACTGGCAACTGGGTCCCACCCATTCACAGTTAGATCAACCAAATGCAGATGACAATTCTACTCTAGCAGCTTCTTTTCTTGCACTTCCCGCCTGTGGAACTCGCTTCCATATTCTTGCTTTCTTGATGGCTACAACCTCCAGGAAGTTAAATGCAATGTCAATACCCATCTCTTAACCACTTTAGTTCTTTCTACATCACCCTGTATATCCTTTCCGTTCTCTCCACCTTTGCAACTGTCATCACACCTGTATTCCCATCCTTAACTGGTTCGTCTTTCTCTTTCCTCTCCACCTATCTAATCTTTTTACTCTTATGTAGCCCCCTGCACATCAGTGGCATTCCCGCCTTTGCGCAGGGTGATACGATTAAAAATAAAAAAATTAAAAAAAAGCTAAACTTTGAAGATATTTGTATAAAAGATCATTCCTTACGTCATAAATTTGCTGACATGGTAATTGTGAGCTCAGTCCTTATGATGTCGTACAAACTTTGACTTGGTGGAAACAGGGTGAGTGACAACTAAGCAGTACTGAACAAGACAAGTTATCTTCACTTGACATGATCAGTAGAAAACAATCATCCCCTGTAGATTAAATAAAGGGTACAGTTCAAACTTTCCTAAAAGTTACCCATATCAAACAGACACCTGAAGAAAGAAAACTAGGGTGAACAATACCTGAAATGTTGTAACAAAAACAACAAAGATGAGGATATTGGTGTAAATAATGTAAGTAATGTGCGTTGTGGTACAATGGATATCAGCTTGGAATGAGAAATCGGGGAGCCAAGTTCGAATTCTAGTTGAATCCATTGCATTCACTTACGCGCAAATACCCTTGGGAAAGGTATTAATCCTTCTCTTCCCTCCAGTTATGGGTTAAATAACAGGATAGATTGGGTTCTAAAGCCTCGGCTGGCAACCAGTCTACTGCAGAAAGCAATGGCAACCTACTGCGGGATAACCTTCTGCCCAGTCAGTCATGTCTCTTTCGAAACATGATCGCCCAGGCGTGTTTCACATATGGCACTTAACTGACTGACTGAATGTAAGTAATAATTTCTCATCCCAGAAATTCAGACCAAATTTTTAAAGTCATCTTGATTTATTTATATTAGAGCTTATTTTTTTACACATCATAGAAACCGCAAATCATTTAATTAAAAAAAATATACGAACACAAAAGGAATCTTTTACAAAACAACAGACACAGAGTATTTGTTACTCATTGCAATGAGACTGGCGACAATTTTGATTTTAAAAAATGCTAGGCTAATTACATGAGAAAACAATTCACTGAGACAAAAATGTTTGGAAAGCGCTTTAATCGCCAGATATTCTACCGTTTATAGTTCCTTACAAATTTTCTCCATTCTTGGCATTTATTTTGTAATTAGAATGTGAGACGTTTAATTTCATGATGAAAAGGAAAAGAAGAGAATCTAAATGAAATCAAATAGATTATAAACCCAAAACATGCACACACACACACATATATATATATATATATATATATAAACTTATAAATAAGTGGAACTTTGTGCATGTGTGTGTGTGTGTGTCTCTGTGGTATCTGTTACCTATAGACTCCGAAACGGCTGAACCGATTTTCTTGAAAATTTACACAGTTGTACTATAAGCGTCTGCGAGCTAGGTTTTGTGTCAAGGTACCCCAAATAAATATCGAAAATCGATAATCAAAAAAATCGGGTTTAGGAGGAGTGGTTTGATTTTAATCAAATTTGATACACTCATAGATAAAGATATAAGAAACGGTATTCAGAAGTTTCAAGGTTGCAGTTTATACAATAGTGCAGAAAATTGATAATATATATATATATATATATATAGAAAAAGGCAAGATGTTTATGTGTGTGTGTCTCTTTATCTGCCTGTATGTCTGTATTTTTTTTTCAGCCCTTTTATTTTAGTTTTTGCTTCGGGTTTGGCTCTAAGTAGGTATAATTGTAGTTCTTAGTCTCAGCCATGATACCATTTACTCAGAGGACTTATTTAGCCTTCAAACTTCAGTTTACAATGAAAAAAAACTTATTTGTTATCGATAGCAGGAAATCAAAATTTGACTTACATCCATTCATTTTTCTTTCAGTCTACGGTTTTGCTTTAAGTGGAAAAAACAATTGCTTTTTAGTCTTTCATGGCAACGTCCAAAGAGTCTGAGATCCAGGACCATGAATTAGTTTTAAAGCTTTCATTACACCTGAGCAATGCCGGGCTACACTGCTAGTATATATATATATATATATAATTGATTTGAACAAACAGGAGGTCATCTTTTATTTCTTTTTTTTTATATTTTTAGACCTTAAACATCTTTCGGCCAACACTTATTCATATGTTATCCACTTATAATAATACATGAGACGCTAAAATTCAAATGTTAATTACAATAGAAGGAAAGATGGAACTCATTTAAAATTATATTAATAAATACATATCCTTCATCGATCTTACAACATAGGATAATATGTATATTTATTAATATATAATTAATAGCTCTGTTTTACTACATAATTTAATTAAAAGAATATGCAAACACAAAAGGAATCTGTTACAAAACAACACACCCAGTGCATTAGTTACTCATCATATATATATATATAAAAAAGGCAAGATGTTTGTGTGTGTGTGTCTGTCTCTCTGTCTGTCTGTCTGTATGTCTTTTATACAAATCAACAATATTTATCCAATTCTCACCAAACTTCACACAAATATTCTTTAGGCTTCTGATCAAGTCATGGGCTACTTATTTTTTCTGATTTTTCCCCCAATATCGGAAATCGATATTCTGATATCTGATCAGGTCTGATCAAGATCAGGATTTCAGCCCTTTTCTCGTGGTTCTTGCTGCAGAATCTGCTCTAACTTGGTAAAATTATAATTTTTAGTCTCAACCATTAGTAGATTTTCTCAGACGACTCCTTTTCCCCAATATCTGAAATCAATATATCCGATATTCTATCAAATCTGATCAAAAACCAATATTCAGCCATCAATATGGTTCGTTTGCTCCAATTTTACTCCCAATGGGTACGATAAGTTTTCATGGACTTACTTAGGTTAGTTTATCCTTGAATGACTTACTTGACTTCGATATTGGAAATTGATAACCCGATATCCTATCGAGTCTGATCAAAATCAGGTTTTCAGCCCTTTTATTTTGGGTTTTGCTTTGGGTCTCAGTACCATTTACTCTGACAACTTATTTAGCCTTCAAAATTCATTTTGTCATGGAAAACTTATTTGACATCGATACCATCAAATCAAAATTTAACTTACATCCATTCATTTTAGTAAGTTCTAGGTTTTCGAGATCAAACCTTTCAACAACCTACATTTTTCATGCCAACGTCCAAAGAGTCTGAGCTCCAGAACCATGGATTAGTTTTAAAGCTTTCATTACACCTGAGAAACACTGGGCTATACTGCTAGTATGTATATATATATATATATATATATATATATATATATATATATATACACTACTGCTACTCCCCCAGCCCAGTTTTTTTAAAAGAAATGATGTAAAATAGAATGGTTCTTTTTTTTTTTTACTATTACTTTGCAAAATTTTACAACACAAGGAAGCAAAGATGAACTCATCTGAATCACCCTAAATTTTTTCATTCTTTCATTGATGAAACTGCAATATAGGTAATTATTAAATATTTATAAATTCATTTGATGCACATGTTATTGTGCAATATTAACAAAAGACCCATTCTATTTCTATTTACAATTATTCACTTGGCAATAAATACTAAAAGATAGTATGAAATACATCATTATTTTTAAAACACTGGGGTGGCCTAATAATTATGGCCGGTAGTGTGTGTGTGTGTGTATGTGTGTGTATATATATATATATAAAATCTACAGAGTGCGATGGGTAAATTGTCGCTATTTGCCTTGTAAAATTTTGCAAAGTAACAATAACAAAAGAGCCATTCTATTTTCATTTACAATTATTCACTTGGCAATAAATACTAAAAACTAATATGAAATACATGTTTTTTTTCAAAACACTTGGGTGGCCTAATAATTGTGGCTAGTAGTGTGTGTGTATATATATATATTAAAAAAGGATTAATTCAAAGATGTTGAATGGCCATTATATATATATATATACACACATATAAAGGAAAATATCTTTAAATAAAAATTACCAGAGCCTTTCGTTCTTTTGCATGCATAGTTGCTAATGTAAACAAAGATTTAGTCTGAAGTCCTAATGTTTGAAACGTGCCACATGAAAACTTTCTCCACTAATCCTTGAACCCTTAAAATTATTTAGTTTTTGACATTGTTGTGGAGTTGTTGTGGTGAAACTTTGCACAAAGTTGTTGTGACCAGTTTGGTCGGAAGTAAGACACGGAACACAGAAGGTTGGTTCAAAACAGGGTATTAGAATAATAGAACATAGATACAAAGTAAGTGTTAGTAATTAAGTTAATAGTAATAAGTAAGTCTGAATGGTACAGTTACTCTTCTTATTGCCTGACTTTGCGTACTAGCTGCTGTACTTGACTGTTGTCAACTGCCTTTTTAACTGCAGGTCATTATATTGTAAGAGGAAGAGTCCATTCCTCATAAGAGGGCACCTTAACAGTCTTGTTTTCAACTAAACTAGGAAGAATTCAGAGATTCATATTCAGTTCTTTGTTGGGACATCATGTTCTTTTAGTCTTTTTATTTTACTTTTTTAATTTTTTATAGTCATTTCACCACAAGCAAGGCAGAAATGCCACAGGTGTACAGGGGGTTACAGTGAGAGAATAAAAAAGGTACAGGGGATTTTGAAGGAACAATAAGAGATGGATGGGAATCAAGTAGATAAAAGATGGCAATTGATGTTGCACTTAAACTTTTAGAGATTGTAGCTATCAGGGAAGCAAGCAAGTGGAAGTTAGTTCTACAAACGGAAAGTGCAAGAAAAGAAACTGTTAGTGTAGAAGCGGAGGTTACATTTAACTATTTCGACGGTAAAAGGGTGGGACCTTATTGCCAATCCAGTACCACAAGTAAATAGATGTGGTCAGAGTACCAGGAAAAAAAAGTTTGTAAAAGCAGCTGCAATGAAAATGCTTGTAGAAAAGACAGAGAGAAGCCGCTTCACGTCAGTGAGAAAGTGACTGAAGGCGAGCTGCCAAGTCAGGATCTATTATATTGCAGATCCTCCTTTGGATTTTGTTGAGAACCTCAAGATGAATAGCAGGAGCACTTCACTAGATATGGCAAACAGTATTCAATTTACGGACGAATGGTAGATTTGTAAATATACAAAACAGAATTTGAGGAGAAAAACTTTCTGGTCTGACACAGTGAACCAACCTTCCTAATAGCAGATGCTGCTATGGATTCAATCTAGTCATTCTATTTGACGTCATTTGAGAGAGTGAAGCCAAGGACACGCAGTGCGTTGCTCTCTAGGAGACTAGCGTCAGCCATTCTGATGGCAGGCAGAGATGAAAGTTTGTAAGAATACTTAACATTTTGGTTACCCTTTGTTATAGTAAAACATCCTGTCATCCCTCGAGAATGGAATGCTCTACTTTATAAAAGACGGTAACGTGCGGTACGAATGAGGAAAGGTCCTAGGCGAAGGCACTCACTATTCAATAGTCGATTCTGCTCCAACCTGTGGCTTGCCTATATGTGTATTATTGTTAATTGTACCTTAGTACAATAAATCTGTATTTCTTATTCCTGGTGTAGAGTTCCATTCTTCAACTGAGAAATGTCTTAGGCAAAGGCATTCACTATTCGATAGTCGATTCTGCTCCAACCCGTGGCTTGCCTATATGTGTATTATTGTTAATTGTACCTTAGTACAATAAATCTGATATATTGAATTCCTGGAGTTGTGTTCCATTCTTCAACTGATCATTTTATACTGTATTCCTTTTTGGGATATATCACCCTTTAATAAATTTTCTAAAATATCCTTATTTCCGTGCAAATTTATATGCTGAACTCCAATCAACAATTAGATATTTTAGAAACCTACCTTTTTTTATGTTAACGACCAGAAAAAAAATCAAACTTCTTTTCATTCTTTTTGTCACCCACAACCATCTCAATCAGAAGACATTTGGTGCTGGATTACTTTAGGCGTAGGAAGTAAATTAGCTAATTTAGATGTAGGAAGCTAATTTCGGCCTATTTACTTCCTTTAATGAAAAGTCTTTAAAAAATTACTATGCAATTTATTTTTTTTCGGAACACAATTTCAGCAGAAAGTTGCGTGTATTTTTTTCCTTTTTTTTTTCTTGAGAATTAATTTAAGAAAGTTATATGTTCTTTAATTTGAGAAGAAAGTTAACTTTCAAATATATGAAAATATAGAATTTTTTTTCAGAAAGTTAACTTTAAAATGTATGAAAATAGGTGATAAGTGTAATTTTAATTAACCTTCAAATATATGAAAATATATTTGCGTGTTTTTTTTTCCTTTTCTTTTTGTTGGTAATTAATTTAAGAAAGTTGCGTGTACTTAATTTGAGAAGAAAGTTAACTTTCAAATATATGAAAATAAGTGATAATTGTAGTTTTACTTAATTTTTTCCGACGAAAGTTAACTTTCAAATATATGAAAAGTTAACTTTAAGGTTAAGTAAAACTACATTTATCACTTATTTTCATATATTTGAAAGTTAACTTTCTTCTCAAATTAAGTACCAAAAAAAGGAAAAAAAAATACGCAAATACACACAACTTTCTGAAAACTACTGCATTTTTTAAAAATTGTCAATGTCATTTTCCATTTTTTAACTTTTATCTTCCTTTCCAATTGATGTAATTATTTTTTATTTTCAATGTTAAGTATGAAAAAATGCTTTACTGTACTACTTATTTTGTTCTTTTTTTTATTTATAATTGATAAGTATTTTCATATTTTCATATATATGAAGGTTAAATACAACTACAATTATCACTTATTTTCATACATTTGAAAGTTAACTTTCTTCTGAAATTAAGTACCAAAAAAAAAAAATAGCGTAGTAATTTACAGTAAAGGAAGTAAAAACGCTGAAATTAGCTTCCTATGCCTAAAGTGATTCAGCAGCGAACATCTTCTGATTGAGATGGTTGTGGGTGACAAAAAGAGCGAGAAGAAGTTTGATTTTTTCTGGTCATTAACATAAAAAAAGGTAGGTTTCTAAAATATCTAATTGTTGATTGGAGTTCAGCTTATACATTTGCACGGAAATAAGGATATTTTGGAAAAATTTGAAGGGATAAAAGCCTTCGGAACCTAAAACCAAAATTAACAGACTGACCAATATTCTTTTTTATTCTGACTATGAATCTGTTTAAGATTTTTACAACCAAATGAACAGAAAATCCGAAACTTCTTTATTTGTTCGATTTGGTGAGTTAAATCAATAAAGATTTGCTTTGGCAAATGTCACTTTTTTCTAAAGAAAACAAAAAAGTAATCAATTAAAATTCCTTTTTTTTATCTATTTTCATATTGTAAATATGGTTTGGGTAGCACTTCAGTGTTGTTGGTAAGTTGATATCAGAATTTATTAATAATTTTTTGTTGTTTCATTGTGTGCCTCAAAAAATATGACCTTTTATCAGGCTTGGTTTTAAACTGAATTTGTCAATACAATTAATATTTATTTTAGTATAAAAAATTTAGCCAGATTCTAAATTTAAATAATCCAAAAATTTGTTGTTTTTTTTTAATTTTTAAACTGTCTAAAAGCATGAGTAGTATGCATAGCAGATATATTCAGAGACAGACTAATTTTTGTTTTACATTGATATCAGGTAGGAAATTATTTTACAGAAACTTTTAAGACCAGTTTCCTTGCTATATTTGTAACTTTTAAGAAATATCAATTGTTATTGTGCAAATTTAGTTTCTAATTAATTTTGTAATACGTACCTTTGAAATATGAGACATTAAAAACAGAAGAAAATCAATAACCTGTGATTAAATGCAAGTGCTTGTATGTGGTGACATTCTAATTTCATCAGCTGAACAGAATTTAGATTAATTCACTCAGGTTTTAAAATGATTAAACTCATTATAAAATTATACTGAATGAATCAAATTTCTCTGAAATTTTCAAGAGACACAATTAAGCAAAGAATGAAAGAGACACACGGCTCCATTTTTTTCATTTCACATCTGTCAAGATAACTGACAAGTAAATTTTACTTTTGATTAAAAACTAAGGAGTTTCAAAGTGACTTTTGGCATATTGACTTTGATGCATGTGCATCTTGCATATTGCTTCTGATACATGTGCATCTTGCATATTGTCTCTGATACATGTGCATCTTGTGTATTGACTCTGACACATGTGCATCTTATGTGTTGCCTATGGCACATGTGCATCTTGTATGTTGCCTCTGACATGTACATCTTGTGTATTGCCTGTTATTCATGCGCATATTGCCTCTGATATGTGTGCATCTTGCATATTGCCTCTGACATGTGCATATTGCTTCTGAAATGTGTGCATCTTGCATATTGCCTCTGATACATGTGCATCTTGTATATTGCTTCTGGCATGTGCGCATCTTGCACGTTGCCTCTGACATGTGTGCATCTTGCATGTTGCCTCTGACACGTGTGCATCTTGCACGTTGCCTCTGACATGTGTGTATCTTGTGTATTGCCTCTGACACATGTCTGTCCATCACCCAGTTTTAATTTCTTGACATAACAATATAACCTTTTTATTTAATTTTATTTTTACTGGAAGAATTTTATTTTTATTTTATTTTATTTTATTTTTACTTTTATCTCGCTACTGTCATATTTGTCACTTTTTTCTTTTCGGTTTTTCTTTTTTTTTTCCTCCCAATGTTGGTTTCTTGTTGCATCATTTATGGAAAAATTTGGGAAATATTTTCTTGTCATAGCGCATTGAATGTATTTTTAAAATGAAAATGAAGGGTTATTTGTTTTTGTAATATCTTGATTATTATTTGAATTGTGTGTAGAATATTTGGTAATCTTGGACCTTTGTAGTTGCAAAAAAAACCCAGTGAATCAAAAGGAAAGTTTTTTCCCTTGACACCACTATTATTTTAACTATCTTCTCCTGTTGGCAATGTCTGTTAAAAAAGCGACGATTAGAATGTTTATTAAAACCTTGACATATGAAAGTGAATTTAAAAAATTTTTTTTTTTAATCATATCACTCCAAGCAAGGTGGTAACGCCAGTGATGTGCAGGGGGCTACGTAAGAGTGAAAAGGTTGGAAAAGAGAAAGCCAGAAACCACATCCTAAACAGGAAACAAGGGATGTGCTTCTTCACCTGTTCAATAGACGCAGGTGGAGTGTGAACCGGGCGATAGTTTAGTCTGTCTACTCCAATTGAAGTTTTTTATAGATTCTTTTTGTTCTTCAGAATTGACAAGAAAAATAATCTGTATATATATAAAAGGCAATCTGTGAGTCTGTGTGTGACTGTAATCTATGCACACTTACATTTTTTAAGCTACGCCATTCAAACTTTCTAGGGATACATATCTACAGGGAAGCCAGATCAACACATACTTTTTGAGTTTAAGTTCAGCAATTTTCCCTTTCCGTACTTTTTGGCCAATGGACACGATTGTTTACATTTGCTCCGTAAAATATCTAAGATCTAAGATGGTTGCATCACAGAAATCAAATTACATGTGTCAAATGCGACTAAAAAAAAAATGAGTCTTTATATTTAACTTTTATTCCAACGTTTTAAAAATTCCTTTGGTCATTTATTTATTAAAAAAAAAAGTTTTTTCAAACAAAAACAAAATATGTAAAATAAAGTGCCAATGGTTAATTTAATTATTTAAGTGTTTTTTTGTTTTGTTTTGTTTTTTTTTCAGATTTAATATTTCATTCTTCAGAAAACAAAATGAAAAAAAATAATGCTTTTTTTTTTTTGCTAAATCTTTCATGCAGGAAATCAACTGTCTGTAATTTGTGTGGCATTAATGTAACTTTTTCCTTCAAAATTAAATGTCTACATTTTTAAATATTCTCTGAAATTTTCTGAAATTCATTTAGTCAACAAAAAATGTAAATATTTTACCCCATAATTTTGAAACAATTTAATTATTTAAGTCTTTTTTTTTAGACTTAATATTTCATACTTAAGAAAATAAAATTAAAAAAAAATAAAGCTTTATTTTTTTCTCTAAATATTTCATGCAGGAAATCAGCTGTCTGTAATTCATGTGGCATTAATGTAACTTTTTCCTCTAAAATTAAATGTCTACATTTTTAAATATTCTTCAAAAATTTCTGAAATTCATTTTGTCAAGAAAAAATGTAAATATTTCTCCCCCTCCATAATTTTGAAACAAAAACAAATGCAATGTTGTTTACAATGTCACACAAAACATCAAATCACATTTACGCGAAACAAAAGAAAATAGATTTTTTAAAATGAAATTACTGAACAATTTTTAAACAATTTTTTATATAATTATTTTTTTATATAACTGAGTTTGAAAGTGAGGCGGCAACTACAAGCGCTCGGAAATCGCAGCACACTGCATTAATCATCTAATTAAAAAATGTTCTGAGTTGCACAGGCAACACCAGGCTATCATGCTAGTAAACACTATTTATTAGATCGCTTATTGTAACTATTGACAAGACACCAGCTAAATGCAAATTGATTTAAAACTTTAAAAATACTGCTTCATAAAATTTTCAGATCAATGTCTACTGGCCTAAATATAGAAAGTCTTGAAGAAAATGTGTCATCTGACAAGAAAAGAACTAATATTCTTTTTCTCATTTTAGCTTATTTGTTTAATTCAGTGAATATTTAACCACACAGTTCTGTCATTGTGAAGATTTTAACAATATGTAAGCTTGACAAAGTTTTAATAAGATCCTGAAAATGTAACACTTATTTATATATATATATATATATATATATATGGTACTGGTGCAAACATTTTAAATCACGCACCAATCTACGATACACCCATATTACTATATGTCAATCTTTAATTTAGATAATAATACTCATATAAAATACAAATATTATTGTAACCTAATAATATACAATAATGGATCACATATAACAGAGGTGAGAACAACACTATTAGAACAAATAAAACTAAATGAAATGTAACTACAAATAAGATATGTCATAATTGAAGTAAGAAAAATACAACTAAAACAATTGAAACTAAATGAAATGTGACTACAAATAAGATATGTCATAATTGAAGTAAGAAAAATACAACTAAAACAATTGAAACTAAATGAAATGTGACTACAAATAAGATATGTCATAATTGAAGTAAGAAAAATACAACTAAATCAATTGAAACTAAATGAAATGTGACTACAAATAAGATATGTCATAATTGAAGTAAGAAAAATACAACTAAATCAATTGAAACTAAATGAAATGTGACTACAAATAAGATATGTCATAAAAGAAGTAAGAATAAATCAGTTAGAAAAATTGCAACTAAATGAAATGTAATTACAAATAAAAGACATGTCATAATATGAGTAAGATTAATAAAACTAAAACAATTGAAACTAATTGAAATGTAACGACAAATATGAGACATGTCATAATAGAAGTAAGAAGGATTTAACTAGAAAACTTGAAACTAAATGAAATGTAACTACCAATAAGTGAAATGTCATAATAGACGTTAGAATAATTCAACTGAAAAATTGAAACTAATTGGAATGTATCTACAAATAATTGACATATCATAATATCGGTGAGCAGCCTTTGAGATTTGTAAAAGAAATCCCTCAACCTGTGGTCGAGAGTGAGGGAAAATTTCCTCACTTCAAAATCATTTTACTTGGCCAATTCCATTTTTTTAATAGTCACCTCACGGAAACATGGTATGAATCTTGAGTCAAGGATAATATTTTTCCAAATGAGTTTCTAAAAATCTCTGAGCGTCTTTAATCCAGGCGACAGAGACATTTTGGCTCCACTCTGGATGAGTTAATTAAACAAATGTTTACACTGACCAGAACAATAAAAGTGAGATCAGGCGCCATGCATAAGACCAAAGAGTTCAATAATATCATTGTTGGTCATTCTAAGTAACTTGTAAATCTTCGATAGTATACTTTCAGGTTGTAAAAAGAATCGGATTTCCTTTTTCTATATTTGAAGGGCCACATTTCATTGTCAGATTTTTAATTGTCTTCGGGTGAGTAAAGCAATAAACATTAATCACCCAATTGTGTTGATCAGGCGAGTGAAATCTCAAAGGCTGGCGGTGAGAATAAGTCGACTAGAAAAATTGAAACTAAATGAAATGTATCTAACTACAAATAAATGACATGTCATAATAGAGGTGAGAATAATTTAACTAGAAAAATTGCAACTAAATAAAATGAATCAAACTACTAATAAGAGACATGTTGTAATAGGTGAGAATAATTCAACCAGAAAAATAGAAACTAACTACAAATAAGAGACATGTCATAATAGAGGATTCACAATGTTTTTTGTGGCAAATTTTAACATCAAATTGAGATGTTTTAACACATTATGGGCAAAAAATAGTTTATTTCATAACGTGGTCTTTGTTTTAAAATTTTTTAAGACTCAACATATTTGGAGTGAAAAAAGACCCCCGAATGATGTTACAATGTAAAAAAATGATTCATTTTATAGTCCATTATAGTTAGTTTAATTTGTAACTTATATAAATATTGGCAGAAAAAAGTTTTTGATTTAATGATGAAAAAATGTTTAGCTTGTTTAATTATTGGAAGAAATCAAACCTTGAAAATTGATATTGTTGTGCTCGCAACAATTTGGTGATTTATAAATGATTCACTGCATGGTCAGTGTTCAAAGCCTGGCCGTTGCAAGGATCTTGTGGCCTTACTCCTTTGAATCTATTACACTGGGCCCCATAGTACTACTCTCAATTTTCATAAGGTTGTATTCATAGAAAATATAAGTTTTATTGTGACCTGTGTACAATAATGGATCATATGCAATTTAGATGAACAATTCAACTAGAATCATTGAAAATAAATACAATGTATCTAAATACAAATTAGAGACCTGTCATAATAGATCATTCCAGCCTATGTACAATAATGGATCATATGCAATATAGGTGAACAATTCAATGAGAAAAATTGAAAACAAACACAATGTATCTAAATAGAAATTAGAGACCTGTCATAATAGATCATTCCAGTCTATGTACAATAATGGATCATATGCAATATAGGTGAACAATTCAATGAGAAAAATTGAAAACAAACACAATGTATCTAAATACAAATTAGAGACCTGTCATAATAGATCATTCCAGCCTATGTACAATAATGGATCATATGCAATATAGGTGAACAATTCAATGAGAAAAATTGAAAACAAACACAATGTATCTAAATAGAAATTAGAGACCTGTCATAATAGATCATTCCAGTCTATGTACAATAATGGATCATATGCAATATAGGTGAACAATTCAACTAGAATCATTGAAAACAAACACAATGTATCTAAATACAAATTAGAGACATGTCATAATAGATCATTCCAGTCTATGTACAATAATGGATCATATGCAATATAGGTGAACAATTCAACTAGAATCATTGAAAACAAATACAATGAATCTAAATAGAAATTAGAGACCTGTCATAATAGATCATTCCAGTCTATGTACAATAATGGATCATATGCAATATAGGTGAACAATTCAACTAGAATCATTGAAAACAAACACAATGTATCTAAATACAAATTAGAGACATGTCATAATAGATCATTCCAGTCTATGTACAATAATGGATCATATGCAATATAGGTGAACAATTCAACTAGAAAAATTGAAAATAAATACAATGTATCTAAGTACAAATTAGAGACATGTCATAATAGATCATTCCATCTTAAATAGATCAACAATGTTTTGCAGCACTTTTTAACATCAATTTGAAAATTTTCTTGTTAAAATATTAAGTGATTTTAATACATTCAACATTAGGGATAAAAAATAATAAATCTTATATGGTGTTTTTTTTTTTTTTTTTTTTCAAGACTTTGCATGAGCAAAACAGAATTCAAGTATTTGGATGAAAATTAATCCACCAAAACTATTTTATTCTTTAATCGTCAGTTGTAGTTAGTTTAATTTGTAATGTATGTAAATTTAGGTAAAAATAACTAAAAAGCAAGTGTGGATAAAATAGGGAGAGTCACAAAGCACTTTCCAGGATCACCAATCAGGTTTGGACTTCCTCTTTGATCGATGTAATATGCACCTGCCCACTGTGTGTGTGTGTGTGTGTTCAAACAAATCATTTCAATACACACACGTTATTCATCTTTACTTTATGGATTAGGCAGTCCGACTAATGGATCAATTTTTACTGTGAACCTTGAGGTGGTGTAATGGTTAGCAAGCTTGTCTCTCTTCAACCATTGCAATTGAGCAGTGAGTTCAGTCCTCACTGGATGCCCCATACTTTCGGCCTTGTGCCACATCTAAGCTGTGCTTAGAAAATTACTGTGATTATAAACACATCATTATATCTACATATACAACGGTGAGCCAATATATAGACTGTGCCAAGAAGAAAAATTAGAAATTATGACATACCCAAATAAAGACGAACTGTTAAATGAAAGAACAGAAATTATGACAAAATGCATCCACACTAAGAAATACCTCTTAGGTTCATACAACCATGGATGAAAACGTCATAATCTGTTTTGATTTAAACAATGCACGTTCATAAATTCCCTGCCATGTGAAGGTTCAAATAAAACACTGTTACAAGAGCATTCTTAAAAAGAAAAACAGTAAAAGGTAAAATCAGTTATTAAAAATCGCCTGAAGACACCACACATGGTAGATACCTGGATAGTGAAATAAGTCGTTTAAAAATAGAAAAATAAAAAATATATATATATATATATATATATATATATATGTCATCCACAAACAAGCCTGTTTTGCTGCATCACAATTCATCAGTGTGGCTAGACATCCACTTGCTTTCAACCCGGAATCAAAACTCAACAGATTTGGTGTCAGTTGGAGTCCCTACTCCCTAAGCCAGAGGCGCATGGAATGAGAGAGGGGAAATTTTTTGTGTTATGTATATGTGGTGTATACACACGCCAGTCACCGGGAGAACTCAATTCATTACTGAAGAGTATTTGCTTCCAGACAAGGAAAGCTTCACCAAGGCAACTGCCGACTGATGCCAATTTGGTCAGGTTTCAATCCTGGGTAAAAAGCAATCGGATGTCTAACTGTACTGATGAGCTGTGATATAGCGAAACAAATCTGTCTACAGATGACTATATATATATATATATATATATATATATATATATATATACTTATATTATGGAAATTAACAAAGATTAACGAAACTGGTTATAAACAACCAACAATTTGAAATGATTTGTTTGAACATTATTTTTGATTGATACTCGTATTTAAGTTGATATTCTGTTTTATAATCAAAAAAAATTTATGATAAATTTTTGTTACAAATGACACACATTTTTGTAACAAAAATTTATCGTAAATTATCAGGCTGGTAGAAATAAATGTTTAACATATTATAAACAAAATATCTACTTAAATATGAGTAGCAATCAAAAATAATGTTCAAACAAATCATTTCATATATATATATATATACAGATGGTCATGCAATGCCCAGCTGCGTGCATCAGATGATAGCTTCAAAGAACTCTCCTTTTGAAAAACACGAAAATTATATTACAGTCAAATATGAGGACATAACAACCACACCAGAAAATAATATCCTTGAAGATGACCAGTGAAGTGACTGAAGCACTTGGAAAGTCAAAAATTATGGAAAATTTCTGCACTCCTTATCTATAGCAAAAAGGAAACATTTAAAAATATTGAAAAAATAAAATCAAAAATGAATAAAATGCTACTTTAAATGAAAGATTGCTGCTCAAATATACATTAATATATATATATATATATATATATATATATATATTCTAACTTTTTTTAATCATTTCACCCCAAGCAAGGCAGTACTAACACTGGTGCACAGGGAGCTACATAAGAGGAGAGTGAAGGGTTACACAGAAGGGGAATAATGAAGAGAAAGAGGAACCAGATACAGGAGGGGGTGTCAGAGAATTGGCAAGAGAAAAATGTGAATACTGGTGTGAAGAGAGTTGCATGAAAGTAGTGAAAAAAGGAGAAAAACAAGATTCAGGGGATGCTTCAGAAAAGAAAAGAAAAGGATGTGAGTCAAGGAGATAAGAGATGGGAATTGATGCTGCATTTAAACTCTTGGAGATTGAAGCTATCAGGGAAGCTAGTATACGGAAGGGAGTGTATATATATATATATATATATATATATACACACTACCGTGCATAATTATTAGGCTGCCCCAGTTTTTTAAAAGAAATGATGTATTTCATACTCTTTTTAAGCGGATAATTAAAAATGAAAATAGAATGGTTATTTTGTTATTATTATTTTGCAAAATTTTACAAGGCAAGGAAGCAAAGATGAACTCGTCCGAATCACCCTAAATTTTCTTCATTCTTTCATTGATGAAACTGCAATAAAAGTAATTATTAAATACTTATAAATTCATTTGATGCACATGTTATTGTGCAATATTAACAAAAGAGCCATTCTATTTTTATTTACAATTATTCACTTGGCAATAAATAATAAAAAATACTATGAAATACATCATTTTTTAAAACATTGGGGTGGCCTAATAATTATGGCTGGTAGTGAATATATACATATATATGTGTGTGTGTGTGTAATCACAGTAAAAAATTGGTCCATTAGTCAGTCTGTCTAATTCATAAAGTAAACGTAAATAATGATTTTTCTCAATTTGACCCAGTCCCAATAGTTTACTAAAATAATACATCATTGTTGGTTTGAATTTTAAGTTTTGCTTCTTTTGATTAAAAACTTAAAAGTTAAATTAATTTTTTTTCTTTTTTTCAGTTAAAAAGCATTGGACCAAAGCTGGTACCATTCTTCAAGACAGTTGCCCTGTATTTTGTCCTGTACCCTGATGAGAATCCACCCACCATTTTTTGCTGCCTCTTCAAATGTCTACCAATCATCTCACTCATGCTTTTTGTCCTTCTCCAAGGCATGAGTTTCAGCATTTACTACCGATATTCGAGAAGAATCTTAATTGGACTCATCTTCAGTTGCCTTGGTGATGCTTTCCTTGTCTGGAAGCAAAATTATTTCATGCATGGCATTGCCATGTTTGCCGTTTCCCAAGTGATGTATGCTCGAGCTTTTGGTTGGAAACCTTTTAACCCCTACGCTCTCGGAGTGTTGTCCGTCATCGGACTTACTGGGTATTATTATGTAGCATCTGACCTGAAAGGTGTCCTCCTCTGCCTGGTCGCCCTATATATGGTTCTGATACTGACCATGGCATGGCGAGCAATTGCCAGAGTCCAGTTCTTCGATGAGCTGTGGACATGGACTAAATTGTGCGGCTGTGCCGGCTCCATTTTATTCCTCATCTCTGACTTTGTTATTGCCATCGACAAGTTCCGAACACCAGTGCCATTTTCTCACACCATTGTAATGTCTACATACTACGCGGCTCAGCTTGGTATTTCTTTGTCGGTGGTTGATAGCCAAGCTGAAGAACTTTTGGCTCAGTCCAAGAGAGAATTCTCTGAAACAAATGATGCCAAGGTGAAATGAACACTAATTTAACATAAATACCCAAGAACACCCTTAAAAAAAAAAACTTAAAATTATAGTCATTTTTCTTACCATTTTACATTTGTACTTTTTCATATTTATTCTTCCTGTTTCTACCATCGATTCATCTTCATTACAGAAAATCGAATTATTTAAATCTTAGACTGTCATTTGAATTTTGAAACAAATGAAACCTGTATCTCTTCTGCTAAAGAAGTTAGTTTTTTTCACACAACTGCACATTCGGTAGCTATGATGGTCATGGTAAACATTTTCAGATCCTTATATTTTAAATATCTTTGAGAAAAGGTATAAATGCAGCTTTCACTCCAACATGGGCGCCTCGGTGTAGTGTAATGGTCAGCAAGCTCGACTTGCTAGAATCATTATAACTGAGTAGTGAGTTCGATCCTCACTGGGTACTCCCTACTTTCGGCCATGTGTCATGTCTAAGCTACGCTTAGAAAATGACCTTACTCCAGGTTTGGGTGTTGGGCGCAGGGCTAACAACCCTGCCCTATAAAAAACAGTTTGTTATGGAAACAGCAAAAACGCTGCCCTACACATCATTAGGTGTAAGGAAAAGTTTATTTTTTATTTTTCACTCGAACTTGTTTTGTCCTACTGCCAATGTCTTTTGTCGAGGGTTATAAAAGTAGTACATCAAGGTAGACCTCGTTATGGTGAAAGTAAGTATGAAAGCAGTTCCTGTTTTCTGACAATTATTCCAAATTTAATCCTCAAGAATCAAAGATCTTCTCAACTGAAAACACGCAACAGTTCATAGCGATAAAAACAGTCGATTTAAGAAATTATACGACTGAATATGCTGATTACTCCAATATGTATACTTGTAAAATCTAAAAAAATATGAAGGTTTGAAATAATGGCCTCTATTTTACCATTTTTTATTTCTTGAAATATTTCTAAAGTTCATTTTCTTGAAGAACACAATAGTTTTTTAAAATTTATTCTTTGTCTTCAAATATTTTTGCTTTCTCTATTAATCAGAAAACGAAATAACCAAAGTGAAAATAATCAAAGATCGAAATTTGTTGAAAAGAAAAGAAATTCTTGAAATTCAAGAACTTCTTTGGAACCAAAATGACTTTTGTTTTTGTTATAAAATTATAAAAAACACATTTCAAATGAGTTTGCATTTTTTTTTCTTAAATTGTTGTCTGTTCAAATTTCCAAGAGTTCTTTTTTTGATAAAATGGGTGTTGCAAGATTAGTATTCATTCTCTAGTTAAAATAGTAGTTTTGGCGGACCTGAAGGAGACTACCACCACCTTTAAATTTGTTGTTTTTCATGTTTGTTTTTACTTTTTCAGCGCAGTCTTATTGGTTATTAAATACAGTTTCCGATTATAAAAAAAATTTGGAAAAATTTCAATATTTAAACAATTTTAGGGGGTACTCATACAACATTATAGTAAATCAATTGTTCATTTTGGAACCACTTGCATTGGGGGTCACTTTGTTTTGTTTTTTGGACAAGTTGTTGCTCTTGTTTTTGTCTTTTCCAAGTTTTCTTCAGTTTGTATGATGACATCTTCCTCGGAAACTCTAAGAATGGCTTTATTCAAAAAATTCGCAAAGAATTCAGTTGTTGAATATGTGCAAGCAAAAAAATAATTGCACAAAATCGATTTACTATAACGTTGTATGAAAAACTGTGCCCCCCTTTAAAATTGTTTAAATATTGAATTTTTTACAAATTTTTTTTGTCAATCAGAAAGTTTAGGGTTTAATTCATAAGATTGCACTGAAAAAAGTAAAAACAATTTGATAATCAACAAATTTATAGGTGGAGGATCGATTTACTATAACATTGTATGAAAAACTGAGCACCCGCCTAAAATTGTTTAAATATTGAAATTTTTCCAAATATTTTTGTCACTTGGAAAGTTTAGGGTGTAATTGCACTGAAAAAAGTGAAAAAAATGAAAAACAGCGAATTTAAAGGTGGTCGTAGTCTCCTTCAGGTCTGCTGTAGTTGCTTATATATATATATATATATATATATATACATATATATTACTTTAGTTTTTTTTTTTTTTGTTGTTGTTCTGTGAATAATCTCAAATATTTTTTTGTGGCATTTTTGGCTTCTTAGTAACTCTAGTCATCCTGTGAAACTGTTGCCTAATGTTATTGAAATTGTATTTTAGATTATACAGCCCTTCATGATAGAATGCCAAATAAACAAAAACAAGCCTGTTTGACATCTTTTCTCTTTGCTTTTAATCAAAGTTACAAAGATGGTGAAACTCCTCGAAACATTTGTGCTGTGTATGGAGATGTCTCGAATATTGACAGAATGACATGAAATGTTTCAAAAGAACCAAGCAGTCAAATGCTAAGCTGTATACTGGACGAATGAGCAAGACTCAAAGTAGCAATTCAGTTGAAAAGACTTGGGCCAGTGACAGTGAGATTATTCAAAATAACAATACTCCCTTCCATGTCACTAACATAATATTCAAGAATTTACCCCACTTCCAATATTCTTCTGATTCAGCCCTTTCAGACTGCTGACTTTTCTGTTCATTTTCTGACAGTTTTCGGGTATTTTATTCTACAACAATGTCGAGCTTAAAACATGACTGTCATGGTGGCATCACCCATTCAATGGATTGAACAATTTCTACAACTACATATACTTCCCCTCACCAGAGGTAGGAGCAAGATCAGATCAGCAGAAGCTCAGCGATAGACAGTGAGATAGCCAAGACTGCTACCATAACTACCATTGTGAGTCCCAGTTCTAGTATTACTACCTAACCCGTGTTTATAGTTTTACTAACAGAATTCTAAGTATTTGTATTTTGCTGTGTTTAATATATATATATAATTTAAGAACTGCGTTTATTATTTTTGGTAACTATTGCCGTTGCCAAGCGGAGTTTTATGTCAACACAAAATAAAATCGTAAGTGATGGTGGATTTTATAATATTTCAGTTTAAACAACCTCTCTGAAGATGGCTCATGTGAGCCGAAAGCTTAGAAGAAAACCAATAAATAATTATCCAAATGTTGGAGAATTTTTGTCTTTATTTTCAACTGAAATTAAAGCAAAAATACGACGTTTAGAACGGCTCATGATTAAACATAATAGACATTCATTGTCTCTTACATTTAACAACATATGTTTAGAATATATATATATATATATATCGTTATTTCCTGTTTTGGTTGTTGTTGTATTATTTCTTGCTGGACTTTTTAACCAGGTTCACGACACTAATATTATTGAAATTTTATCTCAGATTGAACACTCCTTGAGATGGAATCCCAAGTAGAGAAGAACGAGCCGGTTTGATATCTTCTCTTTGTTTTTAATCAAGGTTACAAAGCTGCTCAAGACATTTGCGCTGTCTACGGAAATGACTTCATTATCAACAGAATAGTATGGAAATGGTTTTTCTCTTTCAAGGTGGGGAAGTTTGAACTCACAGACTCTATGTTCTAGCCAACCAGTTCAGTTTGATGAGAACCAATTCAGTCAGTTAAGGGCCATACGTGATACATGCTTTGGGCAATTATGTCTCGAAAGAGACATGACTGACTGGGCAGATGATTATCCTGCAGTAGGTTGCCATTGCTTTCTGGGGTAAACTGGTTGCTACCCAAGGCTATAGAACCCAATCTGTCTTGTTATTTAACCCATAACTGGAGGGAGAAGAGATAGATTATATCGCATGATTATATTAAGTATAATTAGTGGGGGATCAGTTTATTACTTCAGAGCAATAGAAAATCGAGCCCCCACTTTATGCCAAGTAAAAGTTTTAATTATGTTTCCAACTATTGTATTCAGTCAGTCAGTTAAGTGCCATATGTGATACACGCTTGGGTGATCATGTCTCGAAAGAGACATGACTGACTGGGCAGATGATTATCCCGCAGTAGGTTGCCATTGCTTTCTGGGGTAGACTGGTTGCCATCGAAGGCTATAGAACCCAGTCTGTCCTATTATTTAACCCATAACTGGAGGGAAGAGACAGATTAATACCTTTCCCAAGGATATTTGCACATATTTCAACTGGAATTTGAACTTGGATCCCTGATTTGTCGTTCCGAGTTGATATCCACTGCACCACAAATGCACATCCAATTACACACATATATACTGGCATCAACTGGAGGAGCACTGGAGTTTGTTTCTCTTGGTCAATGCATGTGGCCCTCCTGTATAATGCTTCTGGATTTAACCCATGGAGAGATGATGATGATGATGAGTGTCAGTAATGTGAGAGCTTTTTCATTTTCTGACCCAATTTCTTTGTGGGTTCTGGCACAATTCTTCTTTAATCAACATGTATCGCCCGGTTCACACTCCACCCACGTCTATTGAACAGGTGAAGAGGCTCATCCCTTGTTCTCTGTTTAGGATGTGGTTTCCGGCTTTCTCTTTTCCAATCTTTTCACTATTACATAGCCCCCTGCACATCAGTGGCATTACCGCCTTGCTCGGGGTGATATGATTAAAAAAAAAATGTGCAATTGGTTCTTATCAAACTGAATAGTCAACTAGTACGCAAAAAGCCTGTGAGTTTGAACTTCCCCACCCCCTTGAAATAGGAAAAGTTCTTCTGTGTTATTTTGCCAGTAATAAAGTCATCTCTGTACACACCACAAATGTCTTGAGCAGCTTTGTGACGTTGGTTCCAAGCAAAGAGAAGATGTCAAATGTACTCATTCTCTTCTACTTGGAATTTCATCAAAAAGGCGTGTCTAATCTGAAATGAAATTTCAATAAAATCAGACAACAGTTTCACGGGATGACCAGAATTAATAAGAAGCAAAAAAATACCACGAAAGATTATTCTTCACATTCACTCACAAAACACCCGAGAAAAAAATGAATGAATATATGTAGCTACATAATAGCTTCTACATTAAACATTTTAAGTAGACAACTTTTATTTGTCTCTAGCAATGAGCTTTTTCTGTCTTTAGTCAGCCTGTTGCTCACGGATTCTTTTTTTATAAAATGAATATCAGAGATAAGGACTAAATGTACATTCCTATCCAACACTTATATATATATATATGTAAAAGCTAATGCAAATACAATATTGCTATCAAAAACGGAAATTTTCTGTTAGAAGTGATTTTGTTTTTGGAATGTGATATAATCCAAAATTGGCCTTTTATAGAAAATGGCTTATTGTTTAGGATTTTAAAAATCTGACATGAATGATGGTCAAAGATGTCTTTTTTTCTCTTTGAGAAGAATGTTTTGGTAAATGTTCATTTTAGGTGCCTCCGGCTTTTTCCCCTTCAAATTTATCCAAAATAGCATTATTTCTGTGCAAATGTATATGCTGAACTCAAATCAACAATTAGTTATTGAAGAAACTTACCTTTTTTTGTTTTGAAAGTCCATAAAAAACGAACTATATCTTGCACTTTTTCTCTCCCGTAACTCTCACAAAGTCATGTAATTAACTGCAGAATGACGTTCTACGTAGGCAGCAATTTGGGTTGAATTTCGTCCTTTACTGAAACTTCCGGCGATGTACTTCCTGTTATGAAAGTAATAAGCGTAGAAATACAATAGCGCATTACTTTCATTACCAGAAGTACATCACTGGAAGTATCAGTAAAGGAAGAAAAATTGACCAAAAATCTGCCAAAATTCGTTCACATGTGCAGTACGTCATTCTGCAGTTAATTACATGACTTCGTGAGAGTTACGGGAGAGAAAAAGTGCAACATATAGTTCGATTTTTTTTATGGACATTTACATGAAAAAAGGTAAGTTTCTTCAATAACTAACAATTGATTTGAGTTCAGCATATACATTTGCATAGAGATAATGCTATTTTGGATAAATTTGAAGGGGAAAAGTGTCAGGACTTACAATGAAAATTTATCAATGTTTTTCCCTAAGAGATGATTTGTTCTTTATACTGAACCATTATTTTTCTTTTGGCACAAACTTAAAACATTCTTATGTGTTAAATATTAATGAAAATCAATGAAGTCACTTGTCAGATTCCCTCTTGAGGTTCTGCCAATAACAACCAATGTAACAGGTTCCTTTGAGTTTTTCTTTTCATGTGTGAGTTGATGGTATTGATATGATGTCAAGGATGTGGTGAGCATCTTTAGTTACCATGACACTGCGTCGTCTATCACAATGGGATATTGGATTTAATCTTTATCCATTTCGTCCATGAAAAATAGACACGGTGAAGAGAAAATGATTTTAGAAGCAAGAAGCAACATTCATTCTTTTACAAACTTTTCTAATGAGTCTTTACATCTTTTTGCTGTCAAATTTCAATCAATTCTTTGGTTTTCCTCAAATTGACTTGTCTCTTTAAACCGGTGTAGATGTGAAAAAGGCCAAAATACATATTAGAGGCACAATGGAGTAATGAATTGTAGAATCAGAGAGCTGAGTTTGAATTCCAGTCAAGTTCATTACATTTACTTACATGCTAATACTATTTGGGAAAGGTATGAATCCATCTCTTCCCCCCAGCTATGAATAAATAGCAGGACAGACTGGGTTCTATAGCCTTGGGTAGCAACTGGTTTAGAAGAAGGTCATCTCTGAATTCAAGACAAAAGTCTAGTGTCCTGAGGGAGGGTGACCCACACCATATTCCATCATGAGGAAAAAAGAATCAATCTGTTTCTTTTGCACCCCCGTCCCATTGATTGAAGGTCAGATGATGATGATGACCTATCCTTCAAAATCATCTTCTTACAAGAGTTAGTAATTTTTAGCAACATCAACAGTTTGACGCAGAGGAATATTTTCTTGTGGATTCCGAAGAATGAACAACAAAAATCAGTATGGAGATGGAAAGTAGATTATATTGAACGTAATATACAAACTGGAACGCGAGTTAGTCAATTCAGGAATACTATTAGTAGAAATAAATATATACAAATCTTGAAGTGAAATAGTATGTCCGGGTAATGTATTCTAGCTGAGTGGAGCTCAGAGCTAGTCTGGTCTCTGGGTAACTTCGGTATCTGTCAAAACTCTTCAATAACTATAACGGATCTCTACGATTACTCTCCACTGTAAACTGCAACTACAACTGAGATTCCAGATCTTCCACAATTCTCTCTATGGTAGGATTATATATGCACTCAGTCGAGTCCATTGTCATATACAAAGAGGGGGGGGGGTCCCCACAACATTTTCCTGTGTTGAAAAGAGATACATTTTTTGTGTGATAAATTATAGTCGAGATAATATAAGGTAACTTGAGGCTTTTTTTAAAACAGGAGATAATCAAGTATCTGTCTATATTTCTAAGATGATGTAGTATTTACAGTATTTACAGTATTCAGACTATTCTCATCATCTTTGTTGTCATTTGTACAATGTTTCGTCCATTGTACACTCCAGCCTTCTTCAGGTGCTAGGAATTTCAAACCGAACCCTTCATTACAATTATTGGGGTATATGATCTTCAGTCCTTGTGTAGTAGTGCCTCTTTTGGTAGTCATGAGTTATCTCCCTCTAACCCTGTTAGCAGATAATCTATTTACACTATTTACATTGTTCAGACTGTTGTTGTCCTTATCTTCATTACTACTTTCACTACGTTTCAGCCATTGTACGCTCTGACCTTCTTCAGGAGATATACATTGGAATTTTGAACCAAAATCTTTATTTAACCCATGGGGGTAGATTGTTTTAATTCTATGTGCCCTGTGGATAAAAGTGCTGGTTGAGTAATCCAAAAAGTGACTTGACCCAAAGAGTTGCGAGTTCAATACCTGGCCATAGCAGAGGTGAACAAAAAACTTTGAGAATTCAATTACTAAAGGGAAATAACTGAAACCGAAATATCCAGAAAAGGCATGGCACATGGAACTAGAACAATCTATCCCAATAGACTAAATAAATGGTTCAGTTTGGAGCGTACGATAGCTGAAACATTGTGAATATGACAACAAAAATGAAGACAACAGTTGAAACAATGAAGAAGGCCAGAGCGTACAATGGCCAAAATGTTATGAAAATAAAAATAATGACAATAGTCTAAACGATGTAAATAGTTACAATACCTCATCTCAGAAATATAGACAAATGTTATTCGGAGTCACTTCTTTATGGGGATTTATTTTATTATCCGTGATCTCTTCTCTTCCTTTCGATGGTCTTGGGGTTTTACTCCCCTGTTTATTGTGGTAGATAGTTATGAACAATTTCAAAAAATCTGTTTTTTATAATTTGTGTGTGTGTATAAAAATAAATAAGTTTTATCATTCTCTAAAGTAATCCCGTGACTTGAACCAAACAGGCCCCAACTGAGATGAACAAAATCTTGAAGAGTTGAGTTACTAAAGGGGAATAACTGAAACTGAGATATCCAGAAAAAGGCATAGCGTGTGGAACTAGAACAATCTCTCCCCATGGTTTAAATAAAGGGTTTGATTCAAAATTCTATTAAATGAAGAAGGTTGGAGCGTACAACAGCCGAAAAGTCCTCTGACAAAGTGGAGTTGTTTGTTGGTTGTTTGTCTTTGTTTTATGGCATATCAATCTCGGCGTGTCATTTATTGCCAACTAAACTTTATTTATTGCTGTTAATACCTTTTTCTTTCAACAAGTTGTTTTTTTTATATAAGTTTTTGTGTCTAGTAATATATTTTTCTTTTCGAGTATCAAGATTCATTGGGATTTGTTTTTAAGGGCAGGGTCCCCAAGTCCTACCATTGTTATTTAACCCATAACTGGAGGGTAGGGAGGGATTAATACCTTTCTCAAGGGTACCAGTGCTTAAGCGAATGCAGGGTATTCAACTGGAATTTGAACTCGGCTCACCGATTTCTCTTTCCGAGCCGATACCCACTGCACCACAATGCACATCCGTCACTAGACGCTTACAGCACCTGGTATTCCCAAGTGGTCACCCATCTAAGTACTAACCTGGCTCAACGTTGCTTAATTTTGGTGATCGAATGAGAACGGGTGTATTCAATGTGATAAGCCGTAAGCTGAAAACAAATTTGAACAATAATAATAAATGAGATGGCGTCAATCCCACATTCTTATATTGATTGATTGATAGAATTTTTATGACTTATCAACCCTTAGTGAGTTATTTAAAACTGAAGCATATTTGGGATTGTTAGAATAAGTTTCCTTTTAGAAAGTGATTATTTGTATTAACAATTTATTTTCAGAAAAAGAATATTTCCAAACACAAGATTATTTGACCCATTTAGTGACATTTGATTCTGATTTTCATTTCCATCTTAAAAAGATCTTTATGGCATCTTTGAGGAAACAATTCCTGTTCATCAGCAAGTTTATTAAAAGCTAAAAGGTTAAAATTAGAAAAAGATATAGATGCACATATAAGTTGTACTTCCACTCATTTTTGATATCTACGAGGGTCACTCAATAAATAAGGTGAATATTTCGGTACAAGGACTTCTACGAGGGTCACTCAATAAATAAGGTGAATATTTCGGTACAAGGACTTCTACGAGGGTCACTCAATAAATAAGGCGAATTATTCGGCACAAGGACTTCTACGAGGGTCACTCAATAAATAAGGCGAATTATTCGGCACAAGGACTTCTACGAGGGTCACTCAATAAATAAGGCGAATTATTCGGCACAAGGACTTCTACGAGGGTCACTCAATAAATAAGGCGAATTATTCGGCACAAGGACTTCTACGAGGGTCACTCAATAAATAAGGCGAATTATTCGGCACAAGGACTTCTACGAGGGTCACTCAATAAATAAGGCGAATTATTCGGCACAAGGACTTCTACGAGGGTCACTCAATAAATAAGGCGAATTATTCGGCACAAGGACTTCTACGAGGGTCACTCAATAAATAAGGCGAATTATTCGGCACAAGGACTTCTACGAGGGTCACTCAATAAATAAGGCGAATTATTCGGCACAAGGACTTCTACGAGGGTCACTCAATAAATAAGGCGAATTATTCGGCACAAGGACTTCTACGAGGGTCACTCAATAAATAAGGCGAATTATTCGGCACAAGGACTTCTACGAGGGTCACTCAATAAATAAGGCGAATTTTTCGGCACAAGGACTTCTACGAGGGTCACTCAATAAATAAGGCGAATTTTTCGGTATAAGGACTTCTACGAGCGTCACTCAATAAATAAGGCGAATTATTCGGCACAAGGACTTCTACGAGGGTCACTCAATAAATAAGGTGAATTTTTCGGCACAAGGACTTCTACGAGGGTCATTCAATAAATAAGGTGAATTTTTCGGCACAATGACTTCTACGAGGGTCATTCAATAAATAAGGTGAATTTTTCGGTACAAGGACTTCTACGAGGGTCATTCAATAAATAAGGTGAATTTTTCGGTATAAGGACTTCTACGAGGGTCATTCAATAAATAAGGTGAATTATTCGGCACAAGGACTTCTACGAGGGTCTTTCAATAAATAAGGTGAATTATTCGGCACAAGGACTTCTACGAGGGTCATTCAATAAATAAGGTGAATTTTTCGGCACAAGGACTTCTACGAGGGTCATTCAATAAATAAGGTGAATTATTCGGCACAAGGACTTCTACGAGGGTCATTCAATAAATAAGGTGAATTATTCGGCACAAGGACTTCTACGAGGGTCATTCAATAAATAAGGTGAATTATTCGGCACAAGGACTTCTACGAGGGTCATTCAATAAATAAGGTGAATTATTCGGCACAAGGACTTCTACGAGGGTCATTCAATAAATAAGGTGAATTTTTCGGTATAAGGACTTCTACGAGGGTCATTCAATAAATAAGGTGAATTTTTCGGGATAAGGACTTCTACGAGGGTCTTTCAATAAATAAGGTGAATTTTTCGGTATGAGAACTTCTACGAGGGTCACTCAATAAATAAGGTGAATTTTTCGACAAGGACTTCTACGAGGGTCTTTCAATAAATAAGGTGAATTTGTCGGTATAAGGACTCTTCACGAGGGTCATTCAATAAATAAGGTGAATTATTCGGCAAGGACTTTCCTACAAGGGTCATTCAATAAATAAGGTGAATTTTTTCGGCATAAGGACTTACGAGGGTCATTCAATAAATAAGGTGAATTTTTCTCGGTACAAGGACTTCACGAGGGTCTTTCAATATATAAGGTGAATTTTTTCGGGGATAAGGACTCCCACGCAGGGTCACTCAATAAATAAGGTGAATTATTCGGCACAGGGACTTCTACTAGGGTCATTCAATAAATAAGGTGAATTTTTTTCTGTATAAGGACTTCACGAGGTCATTCACTAAATAAGGTGAATTATTCGGCACAAGGACTCTACGAGGTCATTCAATAAATAAGGTGAATTATTCGGTACAAGGACTTCTACGAGGGTCATTCAATAAATAAGGTGAATTATTCGGCACAAGGATTTCTCACGAGGGTCATTCAATAAATAAGGTGAATTATTCGGCACAAGGACTTACGAGGGTCATTCATCAAATAAGGTGAATTATTCGGGCACAAGGACTTCTACGAGGGGTCATTCAACAAACAAGGTGAATTATTCGGCACAAGGACTTCCACGAGGGTCATTCAATAAAGAAGGTGAATTTTTCGGTATATGACTTCTACGAGGGTCATTCAATGTATCAAGGTGAATTATTCGGCACAAGGACTTCTACGAGGGTCATTCAATAAATAAGGTAATTATTCAAGACAATAATTTCTACTAGGTCATTCAATAAATAAGGTGAATTATTCGGCACAAGGATTCCTACGAGGGTCATTCAATAAATAAGGGTGAATTATCTAGCACAAGGACTTCTACGAGGGTCATTCAACAACAAGGTGAATTATTCGGCACAAGGACTTCGTCGAGGTACTGTCCAATAAATATGAATTATTCGGCACAAGGACTTCGACGAGGGTCATTCAATAAATACAAGGTGAATTATTCAAAACAAGGACTTCTACGAGGGCTTTGGTTCAATAAATAAGGTGAATTTTTCTGCACAAGGATTTCTACGAGGGTCATTCAACAACAAGGTGAATTTTTTCAGATAAGGACTTTCACGCAGGGTCTTTCAAACAGGTGAATTTTTCGGGATAAGGACTTCGCCAGGTCATTCACAAATAAGTGCAATGCCAGACATATTCTCTACGAGGGTCAATTAACAAATAAGGCGAATTTTTCGGCACAAGGACTTCTACGAGGGTCACTCATCACCGCGTTTAATTATTCGGCACAAGGACTTCACGAGGGTCACCCTACTAAATAAGCGCTAATTTTTCGGGACAATATTCTGCACAGGTCACTCAATAAATAAGGCGAATTCTTTCGGACAAGGACTTCACGCAGGGTCACTCAATAAATAAGGCGAATTTTTCAGATAAGGACTTCTACGAGGGTCATTCCATAAATAAGGTGAATTTTTCGGTATAAGGACTTCCCTACGAGCGTCACTCAATAAATAATGAATTATTCGGCACAAGGACTTCACGAGGGTCATTCAATAAATAAGGTGAATTTTTCTGCATGCTGGTCTTCATTATAGTCATTCAATAAATAAGGTGAATTTTTCTTTAAGGAAGGGACTTCTACGAGGTCATTCAATAAACAAGGTAGAATTATTCGGCACAAGGACTTCTACGAGGGTCTTTCAATAAATAAGGTGGAATTATTCGGCACAAGGACTTCTACGAGGGTCACTCAATAAATAAGGCGACTATTCGGCACAAGGACTTCTTACGAGGGTCACTCAATAAATACAAGAATTTTTCGGGATAAGGACTTTCAACAGGTCATTCAATAAATAAGGTGAATGCTTTATATGACTTCTACGAGCGTCACTCAATAAATAAGGTGAATTATTCGGGCACAAGGACTTACGAGGGTCATTCAATAAATACATAGGAATTTTTCGCACAAGACTTCTACGAGGGTCATTCAATAAGCTAAGGAATTATCTTCACACAAGGACTTCTACGAGGGTCTTTCAATAAATAAGGTGAATTATTCCAAGGACTTCTACGAGGGTCATTCAATAAATAAGGTAATTTTCGGGTATAAGGACTTCCCCACGCAGTGGTCATTCAATAAATAAGGTGAATTATTCGGCACAAGGACTTCTACTAGGTCATTCAATAAATAAGGTGAATTATTTACACAAGGACTTACGAGGGTCATTCAATAAATAAGGTGAATTATTCGGCACAAGCGATTCTACGAGTGTCATTCAATAAATAAGATTGTGTCGGCACAAGGACTTCTACGAGATCATTCATCAGCTCAGTAAGTGCTGATAAAGGACTTCCAGGGTCATTCAGCAGCCAGGTAGTGTCGGCACAAGGACTTCTACGAGGTCATTCAATAAACCAAGGCGAATTTTCGGTATAAGGACTTCTACGAGGGTCATTCAATAAATAAGGTGAATTGTGGCCTCGAGGACCCTAAAAGGTCATTCAATAAATAAGGTGAATTTTCGGTATAAGGACTCTCCAGGGGGATATTCATCAAATAAGGTGAATTTTTAGGGATAGGACTTCTAAGAGTTTTCAGTATCAATAAAGTGGGTGCATTATAAGGACTTCTACGAAGGTCACTCAACTAATAAGTTGGATGGAATTCGGCACAAGGACTTCTACAAGGTCATTCAATAAATGGGGTAGATGCAGGTATGGGAGCTCTCTGGGGTCATTCAATAAATAAGGTGAATTTTTCGGGATAAGGACTTCTACGAGGGTCTTTCAATAAATAAGGTGAATTTTTCGGGATATTAAGGACTTCTAGAGGGTCACTCAAAATGATTTGGGTGAGTCATTGGCCTGGGGACTTCTCTGAGGGTCATTCAATAAATAAGGTGAATTTTTCGGTATAAGGACTTCTACGGGGGTCATTCAAATAAATAAGGTGGTCATCGCTGGGACTTCTCTGAGGTCATTTAAATAAATAAGGTGGTATTCGGCATAAAGAACTTCTCAGAGGTCATTCAATAAGAAGGTGAATTTTTGGTATAAGGACTTCTACGAGGGTCATTCAATAAATAAGGTGAATTATTAGCCTGGACTTCCTACCAAGGTCAGATAATAAAATGGAGTGGACGTGTCAGAGCACAGGACCCTACGAGGGTCATTCAATAAATAAGGTGAATTATTAGCCTGAAGACTCTCTGAGATCAAACAAATAAATAAAGTTGGAACAAAACCTGATTATAAGGACTTCTACGAGGGTCATTCAATAAATAAGGTGAATTATTCGGCATAAGGACCTTCTCTGAGGTGTTACAAATAGAAGGTAAATTTTTAGGTATAGGACTTCTACGAGGTCATTCAATAAATAAGGTGAATTGTCGGCACAAGGACTTCTCGGTCATTCAATGAATAAGGTGAATTGTCGGCACAAGGACTTCTACGAGGGTCATTCAATGAACGGGGACGTGAATTTTGATGTAAGGACTTTACGAGGATCATTCAGTAAATAAGGTGAATTATTCGGCACATAAGGACTTCTACGAGGGTCATTCAATAAAAGGTGGTACTGGTATACAAGGACTTCTCTGAGGGTCATTTCATCCAATGGGTGGTATTGACTCTAAGGACTTCTACGAGGTCATTCATCCCAATAAAGGTGATGTCCCCATTTCAGGACTTCAGAGATTCATTCAATAAATAAGGTAGATTTTCGGTATAAGGACTTCTACGAGGGTCATTCAATAAATAAGGTAGATTTTAGTGCATCAAGACTTCTAAAGTCAAATTCAATAAATAAAGTGAATTATTCGGCACAGGACTTCAGAGGGTTCATTCAATAAATAAGGTGAATTTTGGTATAAGGACTTCTACGAGGGTGGACTAAACTAAATAAGTTAAATTTTGATATTGGACCTACAGAGGGTCATTCAATAAATAAGGTGAATTATTCGGCACAAGGACTTCTACGAGAGAGGGTCATTCAATAAATAAGGTGAATTATTCGGCACAGGACTTCTCATAGGGGTGTTAATAAATAGATGAATTAATCGGCATAAGGACTTCTACGAGGGTCATTCAATAAAAGAGGTAGAATTTTTCGGTATAAGGACTTCTACGGGGTCATTCAGCAAATAAGGTGAATTATTCGGCACAAGGACTTCTACGAAGGATTAATTTCCATCAATCAAGGTCGAATTATTCGGCATAAGGACTTCTACGAAGTCATTCAATAAAGAAGGTGAATTTTCGGTATAAGGACTTCTACGAAGGTCATTCATTAAATAAGGTAGATGTCAGCCTGGGGACTTCCTATGAGGTCATTCATCTAGATGACGGATGAATATTCGGCACAAGGACTTCTACGAGGGTCATTCAATAAATAAGGTGAATTATTCGGCACAAGGACACCTATGAAGGTCAAAATTCATAAATAAGTTGATGTCAGGCAGGACTTCTACGAGGGTCATTCAATAAATAAGGTGAATTATTAGGCACATGAGGACTTCTGCTGAAGGTCATTCATCAAGAAGGTGAGTACCGGTATAAGGACTTCTACGAGGGTCACATTCAATAAATAAGGTGAATTATTCGGCACAAGGACTTCTACGGGGATCATTCAAGCAATAAGGTGAATTATTCGGCACAAAGGACTTCTACGGAGGTCATTCAATCATCTGAGTGGGTTTTGGTATAAGGGACACCTACTGAAGGTCAAATTTCAATCAATAGATTTGAATTATTTCAGGCATAAGGACTTCTACGAGGGTCATTTAATGAAGGTAGATACTGATTATCTAAGGACTTCTCTGAAGGGTCTTCAATAAATATGGAGTGAATTATTCGGCACAGGACTTCTGAAGGGTCATTCAATAAAATAAGGTGAATGCATTCGGCACAAGGACTTCTCTGAGGTCATTCAATAAATAAGGTGAATTTTTCGGTATAAGGACTTCTACGAGGTCATTCAATAAATAAGGTGAATTTTCGGTATAAGGACTTCTACGAGGGTCATTCAATAAATAAAGTGAATTGTCGGCACAAGGACTTCTACGAGGGTCATTCAATAAATGAGTGAATTTTTCGGTATAAGGACACCTACAGTCATTCAATAAATAAGGTGAGTACATACAGACATTGGGACTCTCTGGGGTCCATTCAATAAATAAAGATTAATTATTCGGCACAAGGACTTCTACGAGGGTCATTCAATAAATAAGGTGAATTGTCGGCACAAGGACTTCTGAGGGTCATTCATCAGTAGTAAGTGCTGATGCTGGACTTCCCCTCTAGGGATGTTAATAAATAAGGTAGATTATTCGGCACAAGGACTTCTACGAGGGTCATTCAGAATAGCGAATTTTTCGGTATAAGGACTTCTACGAGGTCATTCAGCTCCAAAATAAGGAAGGTGATTATTAGGCTGGGACTTCTATAAGGATGCCTAAATGACCAAAGTCCAGATGCACACTGAGTGTAAGGGCTTCCAAAGTCATTCAAGTAAATAAGGATGATTTTTCGGGACGGGACTTCTCTGAAGGTGGAAAACACACAAATAATCAGGTGGTGATTTTCGGTGGACTTTCTGGTCACTCAGCATCAAGAGGTGGTCATCGGCACAAGGACTTCTACAAGAGGAGTCATTCAATAAATAAGATTGGGTACCGGTATAAGGACTTCCTCGAGGTCATTCAATGTCAGGTGGAGATTTTTCGGGATAAGGACTTCAGAGTTAGCAATAAATAAGGTGAATTTGTCGGTATAAGGACTTCTACGAGGGTCATTCAATAAATAAGGTGAATTATTCGGCACAAGGACTTCTACAAGGGTCATTCAATAAATAAGGTGAATTTTTCGGTATAAGGACTTCTACGAGGGTCATTCAATAAATAAGGTGAATTTTTCGGGATAAGGACTTCTACGAGGGTCTTTCAATAAATAAGGTGAATTTTTCGGGATAAGGACTTCTACGAGGGTCACTCAACAAATAAGGTGAATTATTCGGCACAGGGACTTCTACGAGGGTCATTCAATAAATCAGGTGAATTTTTCGGTATAAGGACTTCTACGAGGGTCATTCAATAAATAAGGTGAATTATTCGGCACAAGGACTTCTACGAGGGTCATTCAATAAATAAGGTGAATTATTCGGCATAAGGACTTCTACGAGGGTCATTCAATAAAGAAGGTGAATTTTTCGGTATAAGGACTTCTACGAGGGTCATTCAATAAATAAGGTGAATTATTCAGCACAAGGACTTCTACGAGGGTCATTCAATAAATAAGGTGAATTATTCGGCACAAGGACTTCTACGAGGGTCATTCAATAAATAAGGTGAATTATTCGGCACAAGGACTTCTACGAGGGTCATTCAATAAATAAGGTGAATTATTCGGCACAAGGACTTCTACGAGGGTCATTCAATAAATAAGGTGAATTATTCGGTATAAGGACTTCTACGAGGGTCATTCAATAAATAAGGTGAATTATTCGGCATAAGGACTTCTACGAGGGTCATTCAATAAAGAAGGTGAATTTTTCGGTATAAGGACTTCTACGAGGGTCATTCAATAAATAAGGTGAATTATTCGGCACAAGGACTTCTACGAGGGTCATTCAATAAATAAGGTGAATTATTCGGCACAAGGACTTCTACGAGGGTCATTCAATAAATAAGGTGAATTATTCGGCACAAGGACTTCTACGAGGGTCATTCAATAAATAAGGTGAATTTTTCGGTATAAGGACTTCTACGAGGGTCATTCAATAAATAAGGTGAATTTTTCGGTATAAGGACTTCTACGAGGGTCATTCAATAAATAAAGTGAATTATTCGGCACAAGGACTTCTACGAGGGTCATTCAATAAATAAGGTGAATTTTTCGGTATAAGGACTTCTACGAGGGTCATTCAATAAATAAGGTGAATTTTTCGGTATTAGGACTTCTACGAGGGTCATTCAATAAATAAGGTGAATTATTCGGCACAAGGACTTCTACGAGGGTCATTCAATAAATAAGGTGAATTTTTCGGTATAAGGACTTCTACGAGGGTCATTCAATAAATAAGGTGAATTTTTCGGTATAAGGACTTCTACGAGGGTCATTCAATAAATAAGGTGAATTTTTCGGGATAAGGACTTCTACGAGGGTCTTTCAATAAATAAGGTGAATTTTTCGGGATAAGGACTTCTACGAGGGTCATTCAATAAATAAGGTGAATTTTTCGGTATAAGGACTTCTACGAGGGTCATTCAATAAATAAGGTGAATTTTTCGGTATAAGGACTTCTACGAGGGTCATTCAATAAATAAGGTGAATTTTTCGGTATAAGGACTTCTACGAGGGTCATTCAATAAATAAGGTGAATTTTTCGGGATAAGGACTTCTACGAGGGTCTTTTAATAAATAAGGTGAATTTTTCGGGATAAGGACTTCTACGAGGGTCACTCAATAAATAAGGTGAATTATTCGGCACAAGGACTTCTACGAGGGTCATTCAATAAATAAGGTGAATTTTTCGGTATAAGGACTTCTACGAGGGTCATTCAATAAATAAGGTGAATTTTTCGGTATAAGGACTTCTACGAGGGTCATTCAATAAATAAGGTGAATTTTTCGGGATAAGGACTTCTACGAGGGTCATTCAAGAAATAAGGTGAATTTTTCGGGATAAGGACTTCTACGAGGGTCACTCAATAAATAAGGTGAATTATTCGGCACAAGGACTTCTACGAGGGTCATTCAATAAATAAGGTGAATTATTCGGCACAAGGACTTCTACGAGGGTCATTCAATAAATAAGGTGAATTTTTCGGCATAAGGACTTCTACGAGGGCCATTCAATAAGTAAGGTGAATTCTTCAGTATAAGGACTTCTACGAGTGTCATTCAATAAGGTGAATTTTTCGGAAAAGGACTTCTAATACAGATAGAAGCTTACTTTTTAAAAATTTTTTCAACGTAGTCTCCCAGCAGTATCATACACTTTTCCCATCTGTGCACAAGGTTCCGTATTCCCTCAGTGTAAAAATATTTGGACTGATGTCTCAGCCAATCGCTCACAGCACTTTTAACTTCATCATCACTTTCAACCTTCATGCCTCTTGTGAATGCTTTCAAGGGACCAAACAAGTGAAAGTCAGAAGAGGCAAGGTCTGGGCTGTAAGGGGGATGAGGGAGCAGTTCCCAGCCCAGCTCGTTGATGGTCTGCACCGTTTGGGCTGCTGTGTGTGGCCTTGCGTTGTCTTGACGACTCCATGTGACTGATGATCCCTGCGTTTCTTCGGCAGATAGGTTGAAAGTCTTTACAATGTCATTCACTGTCACTCTTCTGTCAGACTGAATGCGGTCATTTACTGATTCGATCACCTCAGGAGACCTCACTTCTGTAGGCCTCCCATGCCTGTCTTCATCCTCAACACTGCACCATTCTTCTTTAAACAATTTAGCCCACTTGTAGACATTTTTTGGCTGAAACATGTGGCACTATACACAGTTGACATTCTCCTATGAATTTCAACTGGTTTGCACCCTTCAGCAACCAAAAACTTGATAACTGACCTCTGTTCAATCCTGAAGCATGCTTCTTGGTCGGCCATCTTTGTTAATCTCCAAAACACTCAAAGTTTTTTTCAATCTGCAAAAAAAATTAAATCCCTTTGAAAAAGAATTAAAAGGAAAAAAAATTTTTTAAAAAAGTAATCTTCTATCTGTATTAGAAGTCTTTATACTGAAAAATTCACCTTATTTATTGAATGACCCTCGTAAGTTTTAAAACGAATTTTTAAAAAGAAACATGCTTTCTTGAAGCTTTTATTTTCACTTTAATTGAAAGCTAAAGGATCCAATTTATTATTTCCAATAAGCAAAATATTCTGGTGTATTTCAAATAAAAATTATATTAATTAGAAGCTCAACTATTTTAGAGTTTTTAAAAGTTATCATCTTTCTGTCCATTTTTAACACATTTGTAAACAAAAGTTAATTTTCTGTTTTAAAAAACTTGCAAAAATAAAATATGCATGTGTGAAAGGTTATTTTAGGGAAATTAGCAAATTTAAAGTTAAAATAATCTGATTTGAAACAAATATTACTTGTTTATGGCATTTTGTGTAGTTCAAGGTTGTTGGATAATATTTAATACCTCAAAAGGATTTTATTAAGGAGCAAACCTGCAAACAGTTTAATTTTGTATATGGCATAAGTTCAATATTCAAATAATTAATTGACTCTTTTTATCAAATAACAAATTTATATACAGAAATAGAAATATATCTAATCTATCTAAACTTATTTATAAATGGAAATTTGTCTGTGTGTGTGTGTGTGTGTGTGTGTCCGTTACCTATAGACTCCGAAACGGCTGAACCGATTTTCTTGAAAATTTACACAGTTGTACTATAAGCGTCTGCGTGTGTTCTTAGCTAGGTTTTGTGTCGAGGTACTCCCGATAAATATCAAAAATCGAAAAAATCGGGATATAGACGGAGTGGTCTGATTTTAATCAAATTTGATACACTCATAGACAAAGATATAAGAAACGACATTCAGAAGTTTCAAGGTTGCAGTTCTTACCATAATGCAGAAAATCGATTATATATATATATATATATATATATATATATATATATATATATATATATATATATATATATATATATCAGGCAAGATGTTTGCGTGTATGTCTGTTTATCTGCCTGTATATCTGTATTTTTTTTCAGCCCTTTTATTTTAGTTTTTGCTTCGGGTTTGCCTCTAAGTAGGTATAATTGTAGTTCTTAGTCTCAGCCTTGATACCATTTACTCAGAGGACTTATTTAGCCTAAAAAAAAAATTTAAAAAAACAACCTGCCTACACAAACAAAAGAAACAAAAAATTTAAATTATTTTTGGTTCGAAGATTTGTATTAAGCTTTTAAATTTTCAATTAGTAAATATAGTTTTCACTTAATAACTTAATTACCTAACCACAACAAAACTTTGAAGAATTTTAAATATATTTTTGAAACTTTATAAATTATTATAATTAAGAAAGAAAAAATGGAAACAATTCTTGTAAAAATACATTATTCATCAAAAAAAAACTTTTTTTCAGACGGTAATGTCCTGAATATATATTATTTATAAAAGCAATAAAAAAATTATCTAATTGAATAATGTCATAGTTTTATTGCATTGTTTATTTTACTGTTTGAAGTTGATTTTTATTTTAAAAAAAAAGCAATAAAAAAAAATAGATGATTTACATTCCTGTGTTTAACTAATAAAACAATCTTTTGAAGTAGAATTTTATTTGTTGTAATTTCATTAAATTACATATGAGGGCGGTAACATATGTAAAACAAATTACTACGATTTTCTAAAAATAATAATTTCAAAATTAATTTTTGGTGAATAAGTGCCAAAAGTTTCATTAAAATCCGATAATTATTTGATTTTTGCCAATTTTTTAATTATTGTGTTTTTCATAGGATAAAGAAAAACAAAAAAAATGAGTTTCGTAATATTACGTTATTCATAAATAAATTATGGTAAAAATTTGCTAAAAGATTTTTTTTACCAAAATTCCAACGTGTTAGAAAGGATTAAAAATATTTTCATCTTTCCGAATAGCATAACAATTTTGTCTTTAAGTTTAGGACCTATTTTCTTCATACTATTCTGTTTTTATTGGTGTTTTTTATTGTTTGTTTTTGTTTTACGTTTTATTTTTTTATTTTTAACGAATTGATGGAGTTTTCTGCAAGACTAAAACTTTTTATTTAGAGTCTGAATAACAAACAAAAGGTTAAAAAGTATAAGAAAAATACATTTTTTAACTTCAATTCTCTAAAAGTTCTAACAATCTAAAGTGGGAAATAAAATCTTTTTAAAAGTACTCAAGATTTTTTAATAAAAAGCAAAATGAGCCTGTAGTGAAAAGTTAACTCCATTTGTCAACCGGATTCCCATAAAAATTAATGTAAAAAGGAAATGAATTTAAGTAGATGTAAGATTTTAATACCCTTATTTCGACTTTCTTTTTCTAATCAAAAGACAAAAAATCTATTTCATTTGCTAGGAAAACTTTATTTATCTTCGAAAAATGTTAGAATAATCCATGACTTGGAGGAAACCGCTCGCATTCGAAAGTAAAATGAATTCAGTAAGTTAAAAAAAAAAAGAAAAGAAAAGAAGAAGCCCTAAGAAAAGGATGTGTCTTCTAGTAGCGGATAATAAATGAATTAAATCAACTCTCTTCACTTTTACAAAAATTCACAACGACGTGTGAAATCCTGGTTTTCCCAAATGGAAAAAGGATTGACCATCTGCTTAACGAAAAAGTCGAAACCAGATTTCGCAAGTAGGTATTAAAATGATTTTTGAGCGACTTGTAAGATTTGGAAGGATTTGGCGATCCAGTATGAAATTCAAAAGGACTGTATAAATGACCTCGGCATCAGTCAAGAGCCAGAGAGATGGTAGCAGCGAGAAAGACAACACTAAAATGTAACTTTCAACTTCAAACGACTCGGACATTGTTCTCTCTCTTTCTCCTTATCTATTTCAACAATTACTACTAGAACATTTTGTATTAATGTTTCTAATTGCACATTAACTTATACGACTTGTGTTATTCTTTCCTTTTAATAAATTTCTATTTTAACATGAAAAAATGTATATTTTATTCTTCTTACGCTATTCCACACAATTCCACATATTCTAACTTGCCGACAACCAACCTTCTGATGATTTAAAACCTTCTGATGATATATTTTTTTAATCGTTTCACCCCGAGCAAGGCGGTAATGCCACTGATATGCAGGGGGGCTACATAAGAGTAAAAAGATTAATTAGAAGAGAGTGACGAGGAAGACGAACCAGTTAGAAAGGAGCAAGAGAAGGATGGGAATACAGGTGTGATGACAGTTGCAAAGGTGGAGAGAAAGGAAAGGATATACGGGGTGGGGAAAGAACTAGAGTCAAGTGGTTAATAGATGAGTATTAACATTGCATTTGAATTCCTGGAGGTTGTAGCCGTCAGGAAAGCAAGAATATGGAAGTGAGTTCCATAGGCGGGAAGTGCGAGAGAAGAAGCTGCAGGAGTAGAATTGTGCATAAACCTTGTAAGCTCCTTACGCTTCATTCTCACTGGGTATATTCGACCACAGGCTTAACTGTATATATATAAGATATGCAAATTATACAGTGTTAATGGTAGGCACACTAAAACAAAATGCAGAACCTGCCAGGCACGCTGGTAAGGGAAAGTGAGAAGAAAGGACTAAGCATCAACTGTAATATGATAGAAGGTTGTCAGCAAGGAAACCGACCTGCCCAAGATTGAGGCTATGAATTGGTTACAAATATCAAAATCAAAATCAAACAAGTATCAAATTTTAAACAGCTGGGGAATATTTAAACAGAAGACGAAAAATGTGACACTAAAATACGAACGTGTGTTGGAATAGCGAAAGGTGTTTTCCAAACGTTCTGCGAAATATTTTTACACTTTATTTTTATTTTAATCATATTGCCCCAAGCAGGGCATTTTACTGCTACTGTTTTGCAGGGGGTTAGATAGGAGGAAAGCTATGGGAAAGAGTGACAGGTTATAGGGGGTGTCAGGAAGTGGCTAAGAGAAGCATGACTGTGGCCATAATGTGAGGGATAAGTTTATATATTGATTGTGATTTAGAATTGATCCCCCACTTCATATCCACATTATAATAGTATAGAAATTTTTTTTATAGTCATATCGCTCCAAGCAAGGCAATTTACTGCCACTATTTTGCATGGGGTTACATAGGAGGAAAGTTATGAGAAAGAGTGACAGGTTATAGGGGTTGTCAGGAAGTGGGTAAGAGAAGGATGAGAATATTGATGAAAGTGGAGTGAACGGAGAAAGGAGTACGAGAGAGAGGATGCAGATTAGTGAGATAGGAGATGACTATTGACTTTACATTTAAATTCTTGGAGATTGTAGCTGTCGGGAAGCAAGTAAACGGAAGGGAATTCCATAGGCGGGAAGTGCGAGAAAAGAAGCTACTAGAGTAGAATTTGAGTTTACATTTTAGTGCTTAATATCAGGGATAAAGCATAATGAAATATAAAAGGGGACATTGAAGTCAACAACCAGTGGCGACAGTCTGTTTCATGCTTAAACACAATCTCTATACTATATTGTGTTTTTTTTTTCTTTCTTTTTTTTTTTTCTTTTGCTCAACTATATGCTAGGATGTGCATTGTCGTGCAGTGGATATCGGCTCGGAACGACAAATCGGGTAGCCGAGTTCGAATTACCTGCATTCACTTTCGCACAAATACCCTTTTGGAAAGGTAAATCCGTATTTTCCCTCCAGTAATGGGTTAAACAATAGGACAGATTGGGTTCTATAGCCTTGGCTGGCAAACAGTCTACCGCAAAACGTAATGATAACCAACCGCTGGATAATCTTCTGCCCTGTCAGTCATGTTTCTTTCGAGCGTGTATGGCAATTTGGGACTTAACTGACTGAATCGCCATTCCCTGTCTTCCTAATTCCTGTATCGTCTATCCTCGTTCGTTTCATTCCTTGTACCGACCATCAGCGGCATTATCGCCTTATTTGGGGAGAAATCATTAAAGAAAAAACAATAACAAGGAAACATTTCCAAATTGTTTTCACGAATTCCATCTTATAATGGCAAAGAATGTAAATTACGCTATTAAGAGTTATCGCCCTTACACCAGCCTGTAGAAAATGCCATCATCATCATTTTGTGGCCTCGGCCGAAATTCAAAATCTTGTCAGTAGCTGAATACTTGATGCTTCGCTAGAGCTACCAAGGGTGTTTTTATTGTGACACCATCACTAGATGGGTTGCCTACTACGACTTAAGAGAAGGATATCCCTCGCCAGTTTCCAAACCTGGTATTTTTTATAACCGCGCGGTGAAAAACAAACAAACTATTATACATAAAATTACTGCTTGTAGAAAACAGTAATTTTTGAAAGGATTCTTTTTTATCTTCTTCTTATAACGTCGGTAGCAACGCCTATTCCTCTTTGGTCATTAAAGATATTATACATAAACTAATACTTGTAGAAAACTAATTTTTGAAAGGATTTTTTTTTCTTCTTGTTATAACGTCAGTAGCAACGCCTATTCCTCTTTGGAATAGGAAAAAAAAGTAGAAAATGTAGTGTGTGCGTGTGTGTGAAAGTGAGAGAGAAAGAGAAAAAAAGAAAGAAAAAACAGAGAGTGGCGCTGTACCCACCTCACTCTTTCTTTCTTTCTTTCTTTCTTTCTTTCTTTCTTTCTTACAGACGGACACAAAAACAGACGTTCTATATTATAGTTCAAGAGAAAGTTACACTATTTGAAAAAAAAAAAAAAAATTAAAAATCATAAATATTTTGAATTGATTGTGTAGGTCACTTTGATGTGTGACCAGTAGCATGCGTAATGTGCGACTGTCCCACCCTTGGCATCCAATCAAAGGGTGAAATAAAAATTTAGTTTATATTTAATTTGAAATATAATATTCATTTAATGCTTCATCTGTTTTTGCATATTTAAAATGTCTTCCTTTCTCACATTTCTCAATACGAAGCTCTATAGCCACCCCCCTTCTTGAGTCTTGGTAACAGTGAATTGGTCCCGGTCATCACTAAGTAAGCATCATTGTGTGTGACATTCACGTATGTCTAAAAAGAAAATTACTTCATTATATTCCTGTGTGCGATTTGCTACTTAAACGTTGTTTAGTTTTGTGTGTTCAGTGGTATATCAACTCTTCATGGGTCATTTAATACCGAAACCTAATTTTCTTTTGAGCTTAAGTAATTACTTTTACAAAAATGTGTTATTAGTAATTTTTTACTCTGAAAATGTGTTGGTGTTTTTTTTTTTAAGATAAAATTTCTTATACTTTCATAGTGTTTTCGCTAATTATATATATATATATATATATATATATATATATATATATATATATATATAGAGATAGATAGATAGATATTTAGATACCTCCATTACATCACAAAAAATCCAGCATAGTATAATTTAAAAAGGTTCAAAACTTAATAAAACGAACTTTTTCTATCAAAATGTTTATAACATTATTAAGAGGAAAGATTAAAGTAATTTTTATTTATTTTATAAAATTTTTTATTCCCTTTTAACATGTTCAAAATTTTGGCAGAAAATTTTGTTTTGATTTGAGTTAGCGTTGCAGAAAATCGAAGAAAATCTTACGATTGTTTACAATCGATTACATAACTTATTTTTTTGACGTAACTCACTTTTTCGGTGACACACACATTAATTGGGAAATTGTCACAAAAATCAAATAATTGTCGGATTTTAATGAAACTTTCAGTACTCATTCACAAATGAATAAAATTATTTTTGAAATTATTATTTTTTTTAAAAATATTGATGAAAACAATTTATTTTAACTTTGTTACCCCCCCCCCACCTACGTAAATTCATGAAATTTTAAGAAATTTTAATTTTCTGCGATTTACTTTCTTATTAGTTAAACGCAGAACTCATCGGGAAATATAAATCATCTATTTTTTTTATTTAATATTATCCGGCACTATCCGAAAATCTGCTCCGAAGGGAAATATAAAAAATGCAATAAAACTTTGATATAATTTAATTTGATAAGCTTTAAATTACAGGAATAAATAATAAAAATTAAGAACATTATAGTCTGAAGAAAAAAAATTTTCTTCGATTACTAATAAAATTTTCATTTTAAATAAAGTTTTCATTTTTTTATTATAATAATTCATAAAGTTTTAAAAATATTTAAAAAATCTTTTAAAGAACTGTATGTTTTTTTTTATTAGTTAAGTATTGATGATTATACTGCCTATCAAAAAATAAAAAATTTAATAAAAAAATTTTCACACCGTATATTTTTAAAATGATAATAAAAAAGTTTTTTTGTGTGTAAATAAATATGTTCAATTTAAGTACGATGTTCCATAGGGGTCATAACAAGTTTCCATTGGGGTCGTATTTATTTTAGAAGTTTACAAGTGCTTTGGGTTATTCCCCTTACATGGAAAACGACAGAAACCGCACTTTGATTCTGATTCAAGTATCTTCAAGACGTTTATAAAATTCAACAGCATGTTTTGTTAAACATTCCTTAAACATTTAAAGCAACTTTTACATTTTAATTCTTAATTTTCTAATTTTGTTAAAAAGAAAAAAAAATAATAATAGTGAAATTCACAATTTGTAGAGGTACCTAATTTGTAGAGGTACCTAAAAATAATATGAAAAATAGATATTAAAAATAAAAATTAATAAATGCCATAAAATTTCATAAATTATTGCCGTTATTTTCATTCTGTTGTTAAATTGTATAATTTTTTAAAAGAAAGTTTTATATTATTTTAATTTTTATTTTTCATAAAACATCTTCAAATGTAAGCCTACAAAGCTAAACTAACTATCATTTTATCAAATATTGCTGAAAACTGTGTGAAATTTTTAATTGTAACATAGTTAAAAAACAAAACAAAAAAAAAACGATTTATATGAATAAGATTTATACCAAATTCGTCTTCCATACTTTTGACCGGATCAGTTGTCGGCTGCTTCTAAGGTGCTAATAAGGTGTTGACAGCTGTGATAACAAGGCTACCGTAATTGAGAAATGCTTTTTGAAACATTTTTCAAGCAGTAAGCAATTAATTCTTGTTTCAAGTCAACCTAAAATAAGCTTAAATTCGATAATTTGAAAAAAATAATGTGTCAGTGAGGTGTATTTTATTTTTGTAAGATTTTTGAAAACCGAGAATTGGCTTCTGTTTACAATCGATGAAAAATGGGGGAAATTTTGAAATTTTAAATATTGTTTATTAAATTTAGAAAATGTTTGATTCCGATCAATATAATTTCGGTTTAAAATACACCAGGGTATTTTGCTTACTGAAATTAGTAAATTTAATCCGTTGGCTTTCAATTAATGCTAATTTTAAAGCTTGAAGATAACTTATTTATTATTAAAATTTAAATTTAAATTTAGGTATAGAAAAATGAGTGGAGGTACCTAAATATATATATATATGAAGTAAGCCAACAGGTTTAGACTCAAATGATCTCCGGCATTTTACTTTTTTAAAATTACTCAATACAACGTAGGTCGTAAAGCATAATATAATTAAATTTGTTTTTTATTTAAAATTAATTTAATTAACATTGCAACACGTGAATTTCTATGTATTTAATGATATCAAAAGTCTCTTTAAGGCAGGTCGAAAATAAGGTGTTTTTTGTTATTGTTTTTGTTTTTTAAGAAACCAAAAAGCAGGGATGCATAAAAATTTAAGAGTATTTCTTCGTAACTAAAATATATACAATGTATACATCTTATCGGAAGGAAGCAGTCTAGCCGTAAACATGAAAGTTTTAATTTAGACATGTATGAATAGCCCACATCCCCTATCATCTAACCAAAATTTTAAATTTTCAAAGTCGACCTTCATTCTGATTAGTTAAATTAAGCACACCCATATGATCTTAATTTTCTGTCTTCTCTCTCCATTTTCTTCTTCTTCTATGTGCCCTGTCCTTTCAGGACGTAGGCGATCATGGCTTTCCACGTTTCCCTATCCCTGGTAGCTCTGAGCACGCTTTCTCCTGTTACACCACCAAAACCCCGCTCTAGCCCATAAATCTAGAATATAAATGTATAGAAACTAGCGTGTCCACAAAATGAGGGATCAGTTTATTTATTGATTATAATATAGATTTGATCCCCCACTTTATATCCACATTATAATTGCTTATAAACAGTTGGCATATATCTTCTTCTACGATGTGCCCTGTTCTTTCAGGATATAGGCGATCATGTCTTTCCATGTCTCCCTATCCCTGGTGGCTCTGAGCACGCTTTCTCCTGTTACACCACCAAAACCCCGCTCTAGCCCATAAATCTAGAATATGAATGTATAGAAACTAGCATGGCCACAAAATGAGGGATCAGTTTATTTATTGATTATAATATAGATTTGATCCCCCACTTTATATCCACATTATAATTGCTTATAAACAGCATATATCTTCTTTTATGTGCCCTGTCCTTTCAGGACGTAGGCGATCATGGCTTTCCATGTTTCCCTATCCCTGGTGGCTCTGAGCACGCTTTCTCCTGTTACACCATGCAATCCTCTTTCCGTTCTCCACCTGATTATGTTATCCGTTGCTTTCCCCTGTCTCTTTTTCCCTCTATCTGGCCTGTTAGTATCATGTTCTCCAGGCCGTCCTTCCTCATTGCGTGTCCCAGAAACTTCAGCTGTCTCTCCCTGATGCTCAGTATTAATTTCCTTTTTGTTTCCATCATTTCCAAGACCTCATCATTGCTCACATGCTCGATTCATGAGATTCGCAGCATCCTTCTGTAGGACCACATTTCAGTTGCTTCAATTTTTTTTCCTTCATCTTTGATGGCATTGTCCAGCATTCACTGTCATATTGAAGAACGGACAGCACGTAGAAATCCAGTATTCTCTTTTTTGTTTCTAGCGAAATTTGTCCTGTTTCTTAATACTTTACTTGAATACTTTATTTTCTTGAAAGTTTAAACAGTTGTACTATAAGCGTCTGCGAGTGTTCTTAGCTAGGTTTTGTGTCAAGGTGCCCCCAATAAATATCGAAAATCGGTAATAGAAAAAATCGGGTTATAGAAGGAGTGGTCCGATTTTGATCAAATTTGATACACTCATAGACAAAGACATAAGAAACGATATTCAGAAGTTTCAAGGTTGCAGTTCTTACAGTAGTGCAGAAAATCTATAATATATATATAAAATGCAAGATGTGTGTGTGTGTCTGTTTATCTGTCTGTATGTCCTTTATACAAATCCACAATTTTTATCCGATTCTCACCAAACTTCACACAAATATTCTTTAGGCAGAGTCTGAGCTCCAAGACCATGGATTAGTTTTAAAGCTTTCATTACACCCGAGCAACGCCGGGCTATACTGCTAGTATATATATATATTATTAAAATACTTTATTTTCCTTTTCTTTATTGTTCTTATCTTCTTTCCCTTTCTGTTTTGTTTAACCCAATTCTCAATTTAACACCCCTCCCTATCCCTTTAACCCTTTCCTTTGCAAAGCCAGACGAAGCCAAATTTTCCATTTCTTCACTTACAACTCTATCTAAAAGTTAAAATCTAAAAAAAGACATGATTTGCTTCCGAAATTTTTGTGACGTAAATTTCTCAAATCTTAACCGTCATTTCTTTTTTTCTTTTTTCTTTCTCTTTTTTATTTTTGTTTTTATTGTTATTTTTATTTCCATTTTGAAATATGTACCGTTGCCAAGGAGACGTGAAATCTCTCTTACGGATTTCATGTTGAAATGTTCATTCAACAATTTTGAATATTGAAAATTTATTTATTATATATAATAATGATAATAATTTTATATGTATATGTGAGCCGAAAGCTTAGAACCAAATTAATATAAAATTTTCCAAATGTTGGAGAATTTTTGTCTTTATTTTCAACTGAAAGTAAAGCCAAAATACGTTTGGAACGGCTCATGATTAAACATAATAGACATTCATTGTCTCTTATATTTAACAGCATATGTTTAGAATATATGTTTAGAATGTATATATATATATATATATATATATATATATATATATATATATATGACATAACAAGAAAAGTTTATGGGGAAATTTTAAATCGTATAACCGAAACATATATTAAAACATAAAATTTTAAAATTCTCAACGTTCCCACTTTTTTCTGGTGCATGCGTAGTCGCATAAACCTAAACAAATTTAGTCCAATGAAAACTTTAAGGACGAAAAACGTCACACATAAACTTCTAACCCTTTCTCATACTTCTTTCCCCATATATATATATATATATATATATATATAAAATAAAATAAATTTTCAATATTCAAAAATGTTGAATGAACATTTCAACATGAAATCCCCCTTTTATTCTAATTTTTTCCATTTTAAAATATTACGGTTGCTGAGGAAAAGTGAAATTTCTCTTAGGGATTTCATGTTGAAATGTTCATTCAACAATTTTGAATATTGAATATATATATATTGAAAACAGGAATAGGGTTTGTTCCAACGAAAAAAAAAATGCTTTAAATCTTAAAATATAGAAATTCCCGTGTCATAACGTAAATTGAATTAACTTTAAATAAAAAATAATTATATATATATATATATATATATATATATATATATATATATATATATATATATGGTTAAATAAGGACTTAAGTGTTTTGAATCTTTATAAATATTTCAATAGTTAAACATTTTTTAGATACAATTAAAACATTTTCTCTAAAACAAAATTTATAAATATTATTAAAGATAGGTTTATGTTTACAAATATTTAAAACAATCTGTCGCTTTCTGCGTCACGTGATGTAAACGATCTCTCGGGCGAACGCTCTCGCAAAAACGCTTCTAATTTACATTTTAAAATCATTTGTTTCTGATGAAAGGCCGAGGACGGTCTGAATTATCAAATATAATAATAGAAATAAATAAATAAATACTGTCAAAAAAATACATTTTTAAAATTACAACCTTTTAGTAGTTTTTCCTATATATATATATATATATATATATATATATATATATATATATATATATATAGATAAGTGTGAATTTGTAACCCTGGGTTTCACGCTCTTGCGATCGTCAAACAAACTGATTAATTTTTTTAAAAAATTGGCTATATGTAGGGCTGCGTATATTGGTGTATTTTTGTGGAAGTGGGAGCTAAATTTGTCGTCATGACAGACGCAGACATATATACACATTTGTACAGCCATTGACGTGTGCAAAGACACACACACGCGCGTGTTTGCCCACGGGGCTCACACAAACATATATGAGAATCGTACGGGGCTCGGCATATATATGTTTATGTGTGCCGTTGCGCACATACGTACGCATTCGGTTGGTGTATTCGAATAGTGTAGCGATGTCAACGCACGGGTAAATATGTCAACTCTATCACTGATATTGAGCGCTTTCAAATAAGTACCACGCATATATAATATATAAATAATATAATATATAACAAATGACATATATATTGATATTTATGTTTATATTCATACACTTTTCACACACACACATACACACACACACACATATATATATAAAATTATTATTATATATATATATATATATATATATATATATATATATTGAAAACAAAAAAATAGGGTTTTTTAAAAGTCTCTTCATTCTTATGGGAAACCATTATTGGGTCATCAAAATTCATTTGCTGATCAACGCTTTTGCAGTTCACATCAGAATTTTGATAATTTAACGAAACCAAAATGGCTTTGAAATTGGCGTCCGAATAAGTGAAACATTTATTTGCATTTCCCAAAAGAAATCCTCGCAGTGAATTGAATAGACGGACGTCCCCGAAAAGCGAACCTCCCACGCTCGCTAAATGCAGGCATCGTTGTTGTCGGGGGTGGGATTAAATTGCCTGCGATGCGCGCACCTGATGTCAGTAACGAGTGCAGTTGTAGCAGTTGTCTTCCACGCATGCGCAGAAGACTGAGCTTAGAAATTGCCTCACAGCGACACCAGCTTTCTATGGCAACATTGAAAACCGCATATTAATAAAACAGCACAACAGCGACACCAATTCGAAATCAGACCGCTTGTTCCTTGCCCTTTCTTTGTTTATGACCCAACAAAGCCGCCCTCCACCCTCCTTCGTTGGGGCCTTAACTCCCTCCTCTGCCGCCTCCTTTTTATTCTCCTCCTCCTTTTTCTTTTATTCCGCACAAGAAGGGCGGAGTCGCTCTTCTTTGTAGGAGATAAAAAAAAAAATTAAATTAAATAAGGACGTGGCACCGGCGCCTTGCTCATCTAATAAAGACGCCGTTCGCGTTTCTGCACAAAGCAAACGACAAATGCATTCCGGGTTCGGGTTGAAGCAAAAACAATGATTTCGAAGGTTCATTTCCATTCACGTGGAAGAGTGGCACAACAAAATCTTCCCATTTCCGTATTGAGCTTTATATATCGCAAAATTCAGTAGGGCCGAGTTCGAATCCCAGTTGAATTCCTTGCATTCACTTACTCACAAATACCCTTGAGAAAGGTATTAATCCATCTCTTCCTTCCAGTTATGGGTTAAATAACAGGACAGATTGGGTTCTATAGCCTTGGCTGGCAACCAGTCTACCGCAGAAAGCAATGGCAACCTACTGCGGGATAATCTTATGCCCAGTCCGTCATGTCTCTTTTGAGACATGATCGCCCAAAGTGTGTATCACATATGGCACTTAATTGACTGACTGAATATAATAGTTGGAAACATAATTAAAACTTCTACAGGGCATAAAGTGAGGGATCGGTTTTCTATTGTTATGAAGTAATAAACTGATCCCCCACTAATTATACTTAATATAATAATGTAATATAATCTATCTCTCTTCCTTCCAGTTATGGGTTAAATAATAGGACAGATTGGGTTCTTATAGCCTTGGCTGGCAACCAGTCTACCACAGAAAGCAATGGCAACCTACTGTGGGAAAATCTTCTGCCCAGTCAGTCATGTCTCTTTCACGACATGATCGCCCAAAGCGTGTATCAACGTATGGCAATTGACTGACTGATATCGCAAAAATTAAATAGTCTTTAAGAATACTCTCTCTCTCTCTCGCTAGACCATAACTGAGTAGTGACTTCGATCCTCACTGGGTACCCTATACTTTTGGCCTTGTGCCACATCTTATATCATCATCGTCGTTATTATCCTTGTTATTACCATCATCATAATCTCTAGTCGAAAACTAAATATAAACATCGTGGCTTCAATGTCGCCCTGAAACAAAAAAAAAAAATTAAGCACAACATTGCCTTAAACAGCACCGCCGACAACGCCCAAATAATCATGATGATGATGATGATAATGGTTATAAGGATCTTGATAGTAATAATTATGTGTGTGATGATTATGGTACTAACAAGGGCAATAACGACGGTGATGATGATAAGGATCATAATAGTAATAATTATGTTGATGATGATAATGGTAATAGCAAGAATAATAACGACGATGCTGATGATAAGGATCATGAGAGTAATAATTATGTTGATGATGATAATGGTAATAGCGATGATAATAACGGCGATGATGATGATAAGGATCATAATAATAATAATTATGTTGATGATGATAATGGTAATAGCAAGAATAATAACGACGATGCTGATGATAAGGATCATGAGAGTAATAATTATATTGATGATGATTATGGTAATAGCTATGATAATAACGACGATGATGATGATAAGGACCATGATAGTAATAATTATGTTGATGATGATAATGGTAATAGCTATGATAATAACGGCGATGATGATGATAAGGATCATAATAATAATAATTATGTTGATGATGATAATGGTAATAGCAAGAATAATAACGACGATGCTGATGATAAGGATCATGAGAGTAATAATTATATTGATGATGATTATGGTAATAGCTATGATAATAACGACGATGATGATGATAAGGACCATGATAGTAATAATTATGTTGATGATGATAATGGTAATAGCAATGATAATAACGGCGATGATGATGATAAGGATCATGAGAGTAATAATTATATTGATGATGATTATGGTAATAGCTATGATAAAAACGACGATGATGATGATAAGGACCATGATGGTAATAATTATGTTGATGATGGTAATAGCAAGGATAATAACGACGATGATGATGACAAGGATCATGAGAGTAATAATTATGTTGATGATGATGATGATAATAATAACAAGGGTAATAACGACGGTGATAATAATAATAATAATAATACAATTATCCTAATAATAATAATGATGATAATAACAACAACAACAATAATAATAATAATAATAATAACACTAATAATAATAATAATAATACAATTATCCTAATAATAATAATGACGATAATAATAATAACAACAACAACAACAACAACAACAATAATAATAATAATAATAATAATGATCAGCATCAGCAGCGATAAAAACTTATAAAACTGAAGATTATTCCTACTTCCGGTGGACACTGTTAACTTAATTACAAATAAGAAGGCGGGGCCCTGAAAAGTTTTAGCCCAAGTTTAGCCTTGGCCACAAGTATGAGGCACCTAGTGAGGATCGAAGTTGCTAGTAATGATGTGCACGATAACCTCAATGTCAGTCAGTTAAGTGCCATACGTGATACACGCTTTGGCCGATCATGTCTCTTTCGAGACATGACTGACTGTGCAGAAGAGTATTCCGCAGTAGGTTGCCATTGCTTTCTGCGGTAAACTGGTTGCCAGCCAAGGCTATAGAACCCAATCTGTCCTATTATGTTTTTTCTTAATCGTATCATCCTGAGAAAGGCGGTAACGCCACTGATGTGCAGGGGGCTACATAAATGTAAAAAGATTAGATAGGAAGAGAGTAAAGAGAAAAACGGAAAGGAAGAGGGTCTCTAATTACTTTTGAGGTGAAACGAAAGTAAGTGAGGAGGGTGAATTTCGCCTGTGTGTGAAAACTGACACAAGGACATTGTCTTAGAAGCACTCTCTATGGGAACATGCTTTAATTTATTAATCTCTGTAAAGATAAATTTATGAAAACTACGAAGTGGACTTCTATCGACATCTTTGGTTAGACAAGATGTTTGGTATAAGAAATACGCGTTTCTTTATTGAACTGAAGTCAATGGATTTAATTTAAATTGTGCAGATCAACGTTTAACTTTGAAACTGAAATGAAAACCACTAAAATCGGAAGAAAAATCTCATCTTAATGAGTAAATTTCAAGCAAATTTGTGAGCGTTTAATTGATGCAGACGATTCGAAAGCTTCGCCATTTTGGTTCCGTCCAGCAACATGGAGAGGCGGCAAATACATGTAGGCATGGAAACGAAGGGCAGCAACATCCTGCCCGTATTGCATCTGATGTCGCTGAGAAACAGCAACTCATCTCTTCCTCTTCCTCTCTTTTACTCCGAGGGCGGAAGGAACGTTAATTTATCGTCTAACGTTTGCGTCCTATTTTTCCTTGTCGACACTCAAATCTCTCCGTTTTTTTGCCTGCTTCATTACAGTTTCTGTGTGTGTGTGTGTGTGTGTGTGTGTGTGTGTGTGTGTGTGTGTGTGTGTGTGTGTGTGTGTAAAATAGAGAGAGAAAAGGAGAGTTATAAAAAGAGTGGTGGTTATTTCAATTACGAGGAAATGAAAGGTCACACGAGCCTAGCTGGATACGATATAGCTATTTCCACCAGTGACAATTGTCGAAATTCGATCTCGGGTTAAAAATTAGAATTTTGAATCCTATTTTTCTTTAACCACAAAGATTGGCGAAATACAGTCTTCATACAAGAATTTGTTGTTGTATTGGTGACTGAAAATTGTGTGATAACTCCTACTTGGTTTTCCAAGAGGCTGTTCTGTGGCGCTGTTAACTGACTGAACACAGAATCTGGGAGTGAGTTTTCAATTCCCAGTTACAGCCGCTTATATCACTTTTGCAGTGAACGGTATAAAGCTAAAATTGCTTCCACGACACCAGGCAATAGTCAACTATTACGTTAAAAATTTGCTCTGCCTATGATTACCTGCCGTGTGTATGTGTGTGTGTGTGTGTGAGAGAGAGAGAGAGAGAGAGAGAGAGAGAGAGAGAGAGAGAGAGAGAGAGAGAGAGTCGAACACATACATTATAAAAGGCTTAAAATTCCTGGCACCTGAAGAAGGCCGAAACGAACGATACGTCATTCATAATCTTTCTTTTTAATTTTTTAAGAATTATTTAAAAACACAATTTCTGCTTTTAGAAAAACGTGACAGATATTAAATATTTGCCTGCTGGTCGAAAATTGGGATTGAGTTGAACTTTGAATTAAGCCAGCGTGATTGTTTGCCAGTAGAGAAATTTGATCTAAACAGAAGTTTAGGCCGTTATATTTGGGTCGACAGAAAACAATAGAGATAAATGAAATAATGACTTTGATAAGGAGGATTTTCGTTGAGATTAAATATCGAGACGTGTTTATTTACTAATGGTGAAATATGAAACTGGCGTAAGTTATATGCCAGTTTAATTTAGGAGGTCACATGATTTTTGGCTGTAGCAACAGACACTCGTATTAAGTGCATGGCGACATAGCTTATGACCACCGGTCTTCTATATAAGCACGTCGTAATGCTGAAGTTAACGGAGTCGGACGGCGATTGTAAAAGAGCACTGACGTATGGGAGATCGGAACCCCCCTCGCTGAAGCAAGTGTGTGAACAAGTTAGAAAAAAGAGCTTTGAGAAATATTATCATCGTAGCAGTCACATTGAAAAACTGCTGAGTATATGAAGCTTTACATTCGCCGCTAGCACGACAAATGTCGGGATTACATCACTCGTTCTGCACCTTTGCAAGACACACGACCCCAGATTTTTTTCTGAGAAGAATTGACTCCATCGAAAGAGTCTGAAGAATTTTGCTGAATAGAGTTATATATCTTCTGAGACGATTTAACAACAAATGATCCATACACACACTCTCTCTCTCTGTTTAGACTCCAGTGCGTGAGTTGTTATGCTAGAAAATTTTATTTTCTGTAAACTTTTCTTTTTCTATTCTTTTCTTGTATATAAAAGACATTAACAGTGCAACCATCGAACAGTTGTTTGTTCGTATTTCTATGGGCATTTTGTTTTTCTTCTTTCTATTTCTTCTTACTGTATTCTAAATGATTAACACCGGTTCCCCCAGCCGTGTCTACATCTTCAGTCGACCACGAACGACCAACGCGTCTGCTTTCTAGATCTAATAATTACAACGTGGGCAGGAAGTAGATTTAAACTAATGAGCCAGTGGACTGGCCTGTGGATGCTCAAGGACCTGGGGGCCTATAGTCTTAAACCTGCCTATTAATAGAAATCTGCTACATTTATTGTCAGTGATGACACTGAGACCATTGCGCCAAAGATATAAGCTTCTTTATTTTGAAAGGAAAAACTACAATCAATAAAGAAGTACTCAACAAGGTTCAAACATTCAACAAGGCGAGTGGTGTCTCTAGAAGCATTGTAACAGACTCTACGAGTGATACCTGAGGTTACCTGAATAGTGATTTATTCAACGTGAATTCCAGTTCAAAGTAACGGTAAATCAATAATAATAATAATAATACGTATGTCCCGAAGAACAGTGGATTCGAACAAGTGCAGGTTATATGATAAAGCGATGGAAAGGAGAGTTATAAAAAGAGTGGTGGTTATTTCAATTACGAGGAAATGAAAGGTCACACGAGCCTAGCTGGATACGATATAGCTATTTCCACCAGTGACAATTGTCGAAATTCGATCTCGGGTTAAAAATTAGAATTTTGAATCCTATTTTTTTTAACCACAAAGATTGGCGGAATACAGTCTTCATACAAGAATTTGTTGTTGTATTGGTGACTGAAAATCGTGTGATAACTCCTACTTGGTTTTCCAAGAGGCTGTTCTGTGGCGCTGTTAACTGACTGAACACAGAATCTGGGAGTGAGTTTTCAATTCCCAGTTACAGCCGCTTATATCACTTTTGCAGTGAACGGTATAAAGCTAAAATTGCTTCCACGACACAAGGCAATAGTCAACTATTACGTTAAAAATTTGCTCTACCCACATCATTCTTCTTCTTCTATGTGACTTGTCCCTTCAGGACATCCCTGGTGGCTCTTAGCACGCCTTCTCCTGTTACACCACGCAACCCTCGTTCCGTCATCCACCTGATTAGGTCCTTCAAATATGTTATCCGTTGCTATCAGATTCTCCAAGCCCTCCTTCCTCATTGCATGTCTCAGGAAATTTAGCTGTCTCTTCCTGATGCTCACTATTAGTTTCTTTTTCGTTTCTATCCTTTCCAGAACCTCATCATTGCTCACATGTTTGATCCATGATATCTGCAGCATTCTTCTGTAGAATCACATTTCACTGCTTCAAGTTTTTCCTTCATCTTCAAAGATATTGTCCAACATTCACTGCCATATTGAAGAACCGACATCACATAGCAATCCAGTACTCTCTTCTTTGTTTCTAGCGAAATTGTCCGTTTTCTTAATACTTTACTCAACTTCTGGAATGCTTCTTTCGCCATGCCAATTTGCTTTCGAATCTCTGTGTCACACTTTCCGTCTTCTGTTAGAACACTTTCCAGGTATTTAAAATTTTGTATCTGTTTGATTCTAGTATCCTCGACTTGTATTTGGCATATTGGGCTGCCCCTTTTTACTGATGACCATTCATTCGGTTTTCTGGCAGCTTATTTGTACTCCTTTCTTGTCACTCTCTTCAGCTACCTTCTGTAGGAGGTTTTGTAGTTTCCTTTCCGTGTTTGCTATCAGCACTGTATCATCTACGCACTTTATGTTGTTCAAATTGTGGCCTTCGATGACAAATCATGGCACATTAGAAAAGCAAAAAAAGATAAAAAATAAAAATAAAAATAAAGAGATTCAATACACTGATCTCTGTTAAAGCTACCAGAATGGTAATGTTCAGGCCACTATTGTCTGCTTAAGTTGTTGGGGTCTGTAGCACTGAATTTAAAGTCTTAATTTAAGAAAATCGAAAGGAAGCTTAGTGTTCAATCGCTTCAGATGTCTGCGTTGCCTGGCATTGCAAATATTCTGTGAAATATATGAATGTCTGAAGTTGCGCAACTTTATAGAAAACACCTAAAATACAAAATCTCTGGTTCAAAATGAAAACAGTGCGAAACAAAAACGACAACAATAATCAAACCATATAATAATTATCAATGGATATTTATATATTTCCTGTTTCATTTGACAAAGGGAGATAACTTTATATTTTCTTCATAAAAAGTGAAAACAATATTTTCTTGATAACAGTAGATAATATAAAAGATTTTGACATCAAGCATCTATTCAAATTATCAAACCATATAATAATTATCAATGGATATTTATATATTTCCTGTCTCATTTGACAAAGGGAGATAACTTTATATTTTCTTCATAAAAAGTGAAAACAATATTTTCTTGATAACAGTAGATAATATAAAAGATTTTGACATCAAGCATCAATTCAAATTATCAAACCATATAATAATTAGCAATGGATATTTGTTCATATATTTCCTATTTTCAGGTTAAACAGGACGAAACTGAAATACAAGCGTTAATAATAAGCATTTATGTAAAAGTAACAGTTACTTTAAAAAGATACAGTACTGTACAAAAGTATTAGGACAAGAACTATTTTATCTTTTATGAGGCATCAAAATAATTGCGACAATTTACCAATCGCACCTAGTATATATATATACAGTACTGTGCAAAAGTATTAGGACAAGAACTATTTTATCTTTTATGAGGCATCAAAATAATTGCGACAATTTACCAATCGCACCTAGTATATATATATACAGTACTGTACAAAAGTATTAGGACATTTCAAACTAGGTGTAAAAGTAGATAGACTAATTGGAGTAGATAGACTAAACTATCGCCCGGTTCACACTCCACCCACATCTATTGAACAGGTGAAGATGCTCATCCCTTGTTTCCTGGTTAGGATGCGGTTTCCGGTTTTTCTCTTTTCTAATCTTCTCACTTAGTTTTTTTTATTTTTCAATTGGAGTAGATAGACTAAACTATCGCCCAGTTCACACTCCACCCACATCTATTGAACAGGTGAAGAGGCTCATGCCTTGTTTCCTGTTTAGGATGCGGTTTCCGGTTTTCTCTTTTCCAATCTCTTCACTCTTATGTAACTCCCTGCACATCAGTGGCGTTACCGCCTTGCTCGGGGTGATATGATTAAAAAAAAAATGTATTAAAAAGTTATATTTAATTTTTCTTATTTTCTATTAAACGAGTTATTTTGGAACTACTCTTTTGAACATGTATGGGATATTTTGGATAAAAAATTGATAAATCTAATGTTACTTCGCAAGACACACTTTGGGAACAAATACAAGCTGCTTGACAGGAGATACCATTAGATACATTGAAGAATCTTGTGATGTCAATAACTGAGAGAATGAAGGCTGTTATCAAAGCAAAAGGCTTAAAGTTATTTTGTAACAAGTACTTTTTCCTTGTTAAAGGATGTTTTGAGTAAATCAAATAAAATTACTTTAATTAAATTGTTTATTTTCTGTCAATATGCCTCATAAAAGATAAAATAGTTCTTGTCCTAATACTTTTGCACAGTACAGTATATAATGGTGTGTTTATTAACGGAAATCGATACCCCGATATCCGATCAGGTCTGATCAAGATCAGGATTTCAGCCCTTTTATCGAGGTTCTTGCTGCAGAAGTTGCTCTAACTTGGTAAAATTATAGTTTTTAGTCTCAAACATTAATAGATCTTCTCAGACAACTCATTTTCTCCGATATCGGAAATCGATACCCCCGATATTCTATCGAATCTGATCAAAAACCGATATTCAGCCATCAATATGGCTCATTTTCTATATTTTTACTTCCGATGAGTACGATAAGTTTTCATGGACTTATTTAGGTTAGTTTATTTTTGGATGACTTATTTGACTTCGATATTGGAAATCGATACCCCGATATCATATCGGGTCTGATCAAAATCGGGTTTTCAGCCCTTTTATTTTGGTTTTTGCTTCGGGTTTTGCTTTAAGTAGGTAAAATTGCAGTTCTTAGTCTCAGTCATGATACGATTTACTCAGAGGACTTATTTAGCCTTCAAAACTCAGTTTACGACGAAAAAAACTTATTTGATATCGATACCAGGAAATCAAAATTTGACTTACATCCATTCATTTTTCTTTCAGTCTACGGTTTCGCTTTAACTGGAAACAACTATTGCTTTTTAGTCTTTCGTGCCAACGTCCAAAGAGTCTGAGCTTCAGGACCATGGATTAGTTTTAAAGCTTTCATTACACACGAGCAACGCCGGGTTATACTGTTAGTTCGAGATAAAATACAAATAAAAGAAAAATCTTCTATGTTATTCAACCGGGTCTGGCATCTCGGTTTCACTTACATTCCCCGCCGTATCGTATCTTCATTTTTTTCTTTTCTTAATAGTTTTTTTCTCTTTCTTATATTTTATCACATTCAGTACCTCCCACCCGCTTCTGGGTGCTTTACTTTTGGGTAGGAATGATAAATCATTTATCCTTCAGTAAAGAAAGATTCAACTTTCCCTTCGAGTCTTTATGAAACACACATAAAAAATACTTCAAAATGTTGTAGGAAAATAATGACATTTCATTGAGCCACAATGTTTTGAAAATTGGATGCAATTTTAAGGAGACTGTAATGAAAGCAACTGAAAATATTTCACCCTCATTTTACCACAATAACTATTGCATAAGAATATATATTATATAAATATGCACACACCCAATTCCCCACGCCACACCAGCCCCATAAATAATGTACAACACCCTCCAGTTAGCCCACCACGAGAAACGAAATACATTTTTCCACTCCCCTACATCTGGGGGTGGGGAGAGAAAGGAGGGAAAAGGAATAAAATATTTGTATATATAACTATTATAACTAGCGGAACCCGTGGAAGGATAATTTTACTTTGTCATACTACAAATGATAGAAACGTCTTCAAACATAAAGGTATTGGATAATAAAATAACGATAACACAGAGTGTAATTTTATTAAAATATCTAAAAAAGTAATGTCCATAGAAGCTACTTTACTGTAATCTTATATTATACTAAGCGGCGTATGCACAGACCATAACCAAAATACTGTACGCTATTTTGTGAGAGATTTTGAAAGAGAAAATTTTTTTTTATTACTGAAAAATCATGGCTTTTGTGTCCATTGTAATCAGAAAAGACCAACTGAGTAATGGCCAAGGGTGTAGAAGCCAGAAATTTTGTTATTAAGTCTTGGGATTCGACAACAAACCTACCTATTTTTACTATATTGTATAAGCACACACACACACACACACACACACACACACACACACACACACACACACACACACACACACACACACACAGTTACTACTACAACCATCAGTTTAAGCTACAGATGATACGGTAATGCTCCTACTCTCTCACTCTTTACTACCCTTCTTTTTGGCAAAGGTGAGAGAAAGGCTGAGGAGAGTAAAAATATAGAGGGGAAGGAAAAGCTCGTGTAGAGAGTGTGGCGTAACGGACGGAGGAACTAAGTAACTAATGAAGGAACAAGCAGAATTATTATATGATGTATAAATGGTATATGAATAAATGTGTATAGATGACCCCCCTCCCAAAAGAAGGAAAAGGGAAGAAGAAGAAAGAAAGAAAAGGAAAAGAAGAAAAAGGGAAGAGGAAGAAAGGGAAAAGAGAAAAAAGGAAAAAAAGGAAAGAAAAAGGAAGAAGAAGGGGGGAAAAAAAGGAGAAAAAAAGTATCCCTGGTGACTAAAACAAAAACAAAACAGAAAAAGACTCACTACGAAATGAAGACAATCGACAAAAAAACTGGTTCGTCTTTCTCTTTCCTCTCTTCTTATCTAATCGTTTTACTCTTATGTAGCCCCCCTGCACATCAGTGGCGTTACCGCCTTACTCGGGGTAATACGATTATAAAAAAAAGCATGAACTATATAAAACTAGCAGTTTAGCCCGGCGTTGCTCAGGTGTAATGAAAGCTTTAAAACTAATCCATGGTCCTGAAGCTCGGACTCAGCCTAAAGAATATTTGTTTGAAGTTTGGTGAGAATCGGATAAAAATTGTGGATTTGTATAAAGGACATACAGACAGATAAGCAGACACACACACAAACATCTTTTATATATATATATATATATATATATATATATATATATATATATATATATTATCGATTTTCTGCACTATTGTAAGAACTGCAATCTTGAAACTTGTGAATATCGTTTCTTATGTCTTTGTCTATGAGTGTATAAAATTTGATTAAAATCGGACCACTCCTTCTATAACCCGATTTTTTCGATTATTGATTTTCGATATTTATCGGGGGTACCTCGACACAAAACCTAGTTAAGAACACTAGCAGACGCTTATAGTCCAACTGTGTGAATTTTCAAGAAAATCGGTTCCGCCGTTTCGGAGTCTATAGGTAACGAACACACACACACACACACACACACACACACACACACACAGACAAAGTTCCGTTTATAAATAAGTTTAGATATGCAGATGATGCAGTGCTAAGAGCAGACACGGAACGGAAAATACAGGACTTCCTACAGAAAGTAACAAGGAAAAGTGAGTAGAAAACCGAATGTATGGTTATTAGCAAAAAGAGGTCCTTAAAATGCCAACTATACGTCGGAGACTCTAAACTCAAACAGGTACAGAAATTTAAATACCTGGGAATCATTCTGACAGAAAGTGCGACACTGAGATCCGAAGGAAGCATTTCAAAGGCTAAGAGAGACAGCGAAAGGGCACTGGACTGTCATGTGATATCTGTCCTCCTATATAACAGCGAATGCTACACGATCTCCTCAAAAATGAAAGACACTCGAAGTAACAGAAATGTAGTTCTACAGAAGGATACTGAGGATACCATGGATCGGCACATATGAGTAACGACAAGGTTTTGGAGGGGAAGCAAACGAAAAGAAAATTTATACTTAACGTCAGAAAGAGATAACTGAAGTTTCTGGGACGTATAATGAGGAAATATTGCTTGGAGAACCTGATACTCACGGGAGAGATAGAGGAAAACAAAGACGGGAGAAGCAACGCGTGATATACTTAATGGGACTGAGTAAATGAATAGCTGAGTGGAATCTGGGAAATATATCAAAAGGAAAAATATTAAGTGCGACAAGGGATAGGAGACACTGGAAATCCATGATCGCCTGCGTCCTGCAAGGACACGGCACATAAAGAAGAAGAAGAAGAAGAAGAAGAAGTCCTAAAAACTTTGTCCACAAAGTCGGCTTCAGATTTGAATTTCAACATTCGCGTTTATTAACCAATCAGAAACGTTATTTCAAACGCGCTGAAAGCTTTGAAATTTCAGACAACTATCTTTTATAGATATTTAAAAATTAGGATAAATATTTATTAACCAATAAACTTCCGAGATTAGTCAATCTAATTTCTAGTCTCCTGATGCCTGTTTGTCTATTATAAATACGGTTTCGTAAATTCGTAAAATTATTTTTCGTTTTTTCGGCAAACTTTTCAGTTGTACAGAGCTGATTACATAAACTTTTCGTATAATTTATTACTCGACCTTTCACAGATTTTATCGAGTGACTTAATACATTAATAAATTAAGCAACACGAAAAAAAAAAAAAAAAAAGAAGAAAAACGTACGAACGGAGTTTTTGTAAACACAACGATAGTAGTAGTTATAAAATATCTTCCCCATCTGCTGACTGCTATTGTTTGAAAATGACACGCATTCATAAAACAACGTAAATACGCGACACTCTATTAGTGTAGATACATTGTTTTTTTATCATACTAACGCAAAAAAAAAGTTGTGTTGTATTAACAAAAACAAAATATTTTTGTGATATTTTTATTCGCGACGATCTTTGCAATTCGTTTCTTTCAATTTCACAGAAAACAAGTATTCAGTGATAAAATTTATTTAAAATTTGTAGTGTTGTATTTTAAGATCATTTCTTTCCTCGCTTTTAGAATGCTTATTCCTCTACAAATAAATAACGATCAAATTACATCTGAATTCGATGGATATTGATAGAATGAAATAACGTCTTCTGGCGCGTAACGGGACTCGGAAAGAAAAGAATCCCTTTCAATTGGTCGTAAATAACCACCTGTTTGATTATAAATGAAAAGCGAATTACTTGTAGCCAAAGATTTTTGGTCAATAGAAACATTTTGGACAACATAGAAAAAATAAGCTGCGATAATAATCAGGTGAGGCAAAAGATACTCCCGGAAATTGCAAATGCAAGGACAAAGAAAGCAGCAAGATCTAGTGGAGGAAGATTTCGGAAAGGAAAAAAAAAATGAAGAATAAAAAGTTAGTTAACTTTTTTTAGAAAGGCGCAAAATGGCAGATACGATTATCATCATCATCATCATCATCATCCTTCTTCTTCTTCTTCTTCTTGCCCTGTCCTTTCAGGACGTAGGCGATCATGGCTTTCCATGTCTCCCTATCCCTGGTGGCTCTTAGCACGCTTTCTCCTTCCTGTTATACCACCAAAACCCGCTCTAGCCCATAAATCTAGAATATAAATGTATAGAAACTAGCGTGGCCACAAAATGAGAGATCAGTTTATATATTGATAATAATATAGATTTGATCCCCCACTTTATATCCACATTATAATTGCTTATAAACAGTTGGCATATATCTTCTTCTATGTGCCCTGTCCTTTCAGGACGTAGGCGATCATGGCTTTCCACGTCTCCCTATCCCTGTGGCTCTTAGCACGCTTTCACCTGTTGCACTACGCAACCCCCGTTCTGTCATTTACCTGCTCAGGCCTTTTAAATATGTTATCCGTTGCTTTCCTCTGTCTCTTTTTCACTCTATCTGGCCTGTTAGTATCAGGTTCTCCAAGCCCTTCTTCCTCATTGCATGTCTCAGGAACGCGTCCTTCGCTGTGCCAATTCGCCTTCGAGTCTCTGTGTCGCACTTTCTGTCTTCTGTTAGAACACTTCCCAGGTATTTAAATTTTTGTACCTGCTAGATTTTAGTGTCTCTCACCTGAATTTGGCATTTTGGGCTGCCCTTTTTACTGATGACCAGATATGAATAAATGCTTTAAAAAGCAATGATATCTAAACTTATTTATAAATGGAACTTTGTCAGTGTGTGTGTGTGTGTGTGTGTGTGTGTGTCTCAGTTACCTATAGACTCCGAAACGGCTGAACCGATTTTCTTGAAAATTTACACAGTTGTACTATAAGCGTCTGCGAGTGTTCTTAGCTAGGTTTTGTGTCGAGGCACCCCCGATAAATATCGAAAATCGATAATCGAAAAAACCGGGTTATAAAAGCAGTGGTCCGATTTTAATCAAATTTGATATACTCATAGACAAAGACATAAGAAACGATATTCAGAAGTTTCAAGGTTACAGTTCTTACAATAGTGCAGAAAATCGATTATATATATATATATATATATATATATATAAGGCAAGATGTTTGTGTGTGTCCGTTTATCTGCCTGTATGCCTGCATTTTTTTCAGCCCTTTTGTTTTAGTTTTTGCTTCGGGTTTGGCTCTAAGTAGATATAATTGTAGTTCTTAGTCTCAGCCATGATACCATTTACTCAGAGGACTTATTTAGCCTTCAAAATTCACTTTACGACGAAAAATCTTATTTGATATCGATATGAAGAAATCAAAGTTTGACTTACATCCATTCATTTTTCTTTCAACCTACGGTTTTGCTTTAACTGGAAACAACGATTGCTTTTTAGTCTTTCGTGCCAACGTCCAAAGAGTCTGAGCTCTAGGACCATGGATTAGTTTTAAAGCATTCATTACACCCGAGTAACGCCGGGCTATACAGCTAGTCATGAATAAACTTGAAAAATTCTAAATGGAGAAACAAAAATTAAAATTGACTTCATTGCTGACGAAGGGAATACGCAAAACTGTAAACAAAGTTAGTATGAGAAACAAACATAGGCTGGTAGCTTGCAGATTTAAATTAGCCTTGTGCATTGTGGTGCATTGGATATCGCCTCGGAACGAGAAATCGGGGAGCCGAGTTCGAATTCCAGCTGAAGTCATTGCATTCACTTTCGCGCAAATACCTTTGGGAAAGGTATTAATCCGTCTCTTCCTTCCAGTTATGGGTTAAATAACAGGACAGATTGGGTTCTATAGCCTTGGTCGGCAACCAGTCTACCGCAGAAAGCAATGGCAACCTACTGCGGGATAATCTTCTGCCCAGTCAGTCATGTCTCTTTCGAGACATGATCGCCCAAGCGTGTGTCATGTATGGCACTTAACTGACTGAATTGAGAGAAGCAAAATAATTATCAGAAAGATAAAATACCCTAATAGTAATGGTCCGTTTTCTTATAAGATAACATGTGACAGTCATTAATCAGGTCGCCACAATTTTTTTAATTAAAATATTAAGAAAAATGTTTTGCAAGTCCACTAGCTATTATTGATCTTTCCATTCTTGATATGTGTGTGTGGCGGGGGGTTGCTGCTTAACGCTTTGATTAAATTATTTACTGCTGTCCTCATCTTTCTTGCCATGTTTACGACGTTTCGGCCGTTGTATGCTTCGGCCTTCTTCAGGCATTCAAAATTTCGAACCAAACCATTTATTTCGATCACTGGGTTAAAACATTCTCATTTAATGTGCGACGCCACTTCCGAATGTTATGGAGTTATCTATCTTTAACTCAACTCTCTAAGTTAAAGGGTTCGGTTCGAAATTCCCAGCACCCGAAGAAGGCTGGAGAGTACAACGGCCGAAATGTCGTAAACATGATAATAAAGATGAGGACCATACTCCGAACAATGTAAATAATGTAAATACTACCTTATCTCGGAAGTATAGACAAATACTTTGTTTGACATTGTATGGAACGTCAACATCTTAATTATGTCATTATTTTCTCGTCCGGTTCCATGAGTTATCCATTTTCGTTGTTGATATTGTTGAAAGTTCTCAAGTGATTCATTCTCTGTTAGTTCAGACAGTTCTTTGAGTGTGATTGTATAGCGCCAGTTCATAACATTCGAATAAGGCTGGTCGTCAGTAAGACCTACAAGTTTCATTACCGCGAAGTCATTTTTAACCATTGATCTGAAAAATCGATTGTAAAATATCAGTAGAATAAGAAAAATGGCCATTTAGAGGTTTCCATAGTTGCTTTTAATAATACTGTCTGTTAAAATCCTTTCTGCATAAAACACAGGAAGTGACGTGTGAGTTACACTTTTTTTTTCTTCAGAATGATTCTGCCTTTTTAAGATTTGTTCGAAACTTTCACGTTTTAATATGAATTACTTCAGATGAGCTGATGGCGGGAATTGAACAAGATTCTCGGATGTAACAATGACCTGACAAAAGCCAAAGAACACATCAGCTGAAACGTTGTAAAATATTTTATTTATATTTCCATATCAACTTTCGTCAATGTGTAGCGAGTATCATGAGATTTCCTCCTATTATGACCATTATATAAAAATCGATTTGCCGTTTTCTAGTTTGCGAAAAGAACTGAAAATTTGAATGACTTTCACTTTTCTACTTATTCTGGCACAAGGGCACAATTGTGGAGTTCACAATGAGGATCAAAATCGTCACTGGTCGGACGCTCCAGCTATTCATTTCGAGGTTCTCGACAAGATTCAAAGGATGATCTGCATTGGAATCGATCCTAATATGACAGCGCAAAGGTAGTATTGAATGGGCATGTTTCCTTCCAGATACTATCATACGAACGGGGGTGTCCCTCAAGACCCTATTCTAGGTCCTACGATTTTTCTGATCTTCAACGACCTCCCTGAGTTAATCAGATCCCAAGTAGGCATCTAAGGTGACGACACCACCATTTATTCCCGCCAAACAAACCTCGAGCTGATCTTAAAAAAGACCTCCAATCTGTGGTGGACTAGGGTAAGAAAGGGCTCGTAAATTCTAATGCTTCCAAAACGAAGCTGCTATCTCTTAAACACTATAGAGAATAGCCCCTCCCTTCATCAACATGGATTAAGATAGTCTCTTTGAAAGCAAAACACTACGCCTCCTCGGCCTCACTCTATCAGCCGACCTCAAGTGGAATGACTACATTGAATCCATTGCTAAATCTGCCGCCAGAAAGGTCAGTTCACTGTGTAGAGCCAGGAAGTTTTTCTCGTTTGAACCCATCTTGCACATATATAAATCTACGATCCGCCTCTGTATGGAATACTACTGTCACATCTGGTCAGGTGCACCTGCTATTAATCTCGGGGTTTTTGACAAAATCCAGCGGAGAATCTGCAGTGTAGCTAAACTCCAGTCATTTTCTCATCGACGTAATGTGGCTTCCCTCTGTCTTTTCTACAAATGTTTTTACGACTTCTGCTCTGACGAGCCTATCTCTCTGGTGTCCCCGCTACACGAATTTACCCGGACTACTAGGTTGGAAGTCAAAACAGTCAAATGGAACTTTTACTCAACAGTTTCTTTTTACGCACTTCTCGCTTGTGGAACTCATTTCCGTATGCTTGCAACCCTGGTAGCTACAATCTCTAAGAGTTTAAGTGCAACGTCAATTCCCATCTTTTATTTCTTTGATTCCTATCTTTCTCTTATCCTTTCTCTGACACTCCCTGTATCGTGTCCTTTTTCCTTCTTGTTCTACTCTCACTTATCGCCCTAAGCACTAGTATCATATATTAATTCTGCTTGTTCCTTCCTTAGTTACATAGTTACTTAGTTCCTCCGTCTGTTACGCCACTGAAGAAAGATAACACACTTACTCTCTACACGAGCTTTTTCAGAAGGGTAAACAGAAGGGTAGTAAAGAGTGAGGGAGTAGGAGGAGAGAGCCTATAGAATTACCGTAGCAGTAGCTGCTTAAGCTGCTGGTTGTAGCAGTAATTGTGTGTGTGTATATATGCGTGTGTACTGTACAATAGAGTAAAAATGGTTAGGTTTGTTGTCGTATCCCGCGACCTAATAAAGAAAGTTCTGGCCTCTACACTCTTGGTCATTACTCAGTTGGTCTTTTCTGTTTACAATGGACACAAGAGCCATGATTTTTCAGTAATAAAAGAAAACATTTATTCTTTCAAAATCTCTTACAAAATAGCGTACAGTATTTTGGTTAAGGTCTGTGCATACGCCGCTTAATATAAGATTACAGTAAAGTAGCTTCTATGGACATTACTTTTATAGATATTTTAATAAAATTACACTCTGTGTTATCGTTATTTTATTATCCAATAACTTTATGTTTGAAGACGTTTCTATCATTTGTAGTATGACAAAGTAAAACTTTTTCAGGAAATCATAATTATCCTTCTGTGGAAATTCCACGGGTTCCGCTAGTTCCTATCATTCTCTTATCTTTTCTCCGACAGTCCCTGTAGCTTGTGCCTCTTCTCTCTCTTCTCCCATGTAACCCCCTGCACATCAGTGGTCATACTGCCTTGCATTGGGTGAAATGATCATGAAAATAAATATAGTGATGATCTGTCAGACTACTCGTTAACCATTACTTTATGGCTTTCTTTGACTAGTAATTTCCTTCTCTCTCTCTCTCTCTCTCTCTCTCTCTTTAACTTACAGAAAAGCATTTGTATTGTATTTACTAGCCTTCCCACGCAAGGCCGGATGTGACACATGGTCATTTTATAGTGGGTATTCCCGGCCATATAGCCGGGCCAAAAAAATGTCTGTCTATTTTTACCGAGTCGTGGTTCTACCCTTCGGCGGAACCACGACTGGGATTTTGCTCTCTGCTCGGAAGCAGAGAGCGCCCTCTACCCGAAGGCAGAAAGGTGACAGTGTCATAGCGACGTCAGGCGAGTGACGTATAAAAGCATTTGTATTTGCCTTCGCTACCTTCTGTAGGAGGTTTAGTAGTTTCCTTTTTGTGTCTTCTATCAGCACTGTGTCATTTGCATATCTGATTAAGATTGTGCCCGCCAATAGTAAATCCTGGTAGGACTTCTAATGCTCTCAAAATTGCCTCACCGTTCAGGTTGTATAAATCAAAGCTTAAATTACTAAAACTATCACAATAAGAAATTTTGACATTTCTCACCACGGTCCTCCTCCCTAAGTCATGTATCGGCATTTTGTTGGACGAAAAAACTTAAATAATATATTTCTTAATATGAATTAAGGTAAAAATGACTTCATGTGACGTCATAAACGCAGAGGAAGAAGCAAGCGCAAAAGGGGAAGAGATTGCAGCTTGAGCTGATGTCGCTAATATGGCACGGACTACAAGAAGTCAATGGTTTTTGTGTGAATGGGTAGGTGGCACCCAGTATATTCTCTGCCCTCACCCAGGAAACGCAACATGTTATACGCAGAGACAGCGGAGAAGTAACTGGAGTAAGGAGGAAAAGGTAGGTTGTTTCTCAATCGACGTCGCTAAACCGGCAAAACAAGTTGTTTTTAGTGTGTAAACAATTGCGTGATGACCCCACGGGATTAAATATAGCTTTGCGCTCAACTTTCGTCATCAGAAATGTGAAAAAAAGACTACTTGGCATTGGCCGAGTAAAACAACTTTCCTAAATCATTTGCTAAAACACCTGTAAGCAAATATCTCATATAGTTCTTGAATAGTCAAGCTAAGACCTTTTATATATATATATATATATATATATATATATATAATCGTGTGGCCCCAAGCAAGGCATTTATTGCCACTGTTGTGCAGGGGGTTACATAGAAGTAATATTATGAGAAAGAGTGACAGGATTACAAGGAGTGTCAGGAAGTGGGCAAGAGAAGGAAGAGAACACTGATGAGAGTGGGGTGGACGGAGAAAAAAGCCTGAGAGAGAGGATGTAAGTTAGTGAGACAGGAGATGACTATTGACTTTGCATTTAAATTCTTGAACATTGTAGCTATCGGGGAAGCAAGTAAACGGAAGGGAATTCCAAGTGCGAGAAAAGAAGTTGCTGGAGTAGAATTTGCGTTTACAATTAATCGGTTTCACAGTAAAAGGGTGGGACCTAGTTGCTAATCTTGTGGCTCGCGGAAATTCATATATAGGGGGTACCAGTGAGCTAAGTTCATCGGAGCAGAAGCCGTGAAAGTATTTGTAGAAGAGACACAGAGAGGCCACACTGTGTCGGTGGGAAAGTGACTGTATCCTAGCTTCCAAGTCGGGATCGATCACATTACAGATTCTCTGTTGGGTTTTGTCAAGGACACCTAGGTGGATAGCAGGAGCACCCGACCAGATATGGTAGCAGTATTCAATGCACGGGCGGATGGTAGATTTATAGATGTATAGGATGGTTTCAGGCGGGAAAAACTTCCTGGCCCTACACAGAGAGCCGACCTTCTCAACGGCGGTTTTAGCTATGGATTCTATATCAGTCAGTTAAGTGCCATACGTGATACACGCTTGGCCGATCATGTCTCGAAAGACTGGGCAGAAGCTTATCCCGCAGACTGGTTGCCGACCAAGGCTATAGAACCCAATCTGTCCTGTTATTTAACCCATAACTGAAAGGAATAGACGGATTAATACCTTTCCCAAGGGTATATGCGCGTAAGTGAATGCATTGAATTCAGCTGGAATTCGAACTCGACTCCCCGATTTCCCATTCCGAGCCGTTATCCAATGCACCACAACGCACATCCCTATATAGTCATTCCAAAAAATGTTGCAAAAAGCATTAATTAATAATTAATCTGGCGGTGTGATTCTGACCTTGACCTTTCCAAGCCAATTTCTAAAATCACTGACTTTGAACCAGAACTACCCTACATATTGCATACATACCTCAGTATCATCCCTCTTCACATTAGTACAGACAAGTTATTTGTTTTGGTAATCTGAGATGAATCCATTCTAAAATCGTAGTGAATTAAATTTGTTTGGGATTTTCGTTAAGTAACCTTTTCACCTCTTAAATGGAACTTAGGATTTTTTTCGGTTTTATCAATCAACTGTCAACACCTTGCCCGTTGTACAAATTAGACATTGTCCTCTGGCGAACATCTGGTAGGTTTTTATAATTTCCATCTCTAAGAACGAATTATGTTGTTCTCTATATCTTTAACCCTTTTCATGAGGAGTTTATCAGTATATTTCTCTTTATATCCAAATTTCCTGTGCAGGGCCAGGATGTTTGTCGCAAGTGAAACAATCCTGCACATATAAAAATTTACCATCCGCCCGTGCATTGAATACTGCTGACATATTTGGTCAGGTGCTCCTGCTATCCACCTGGGGGTCTTTAACAAAATTCAACGGAGAATCTGCAATGTGATCCATCCTGACTTGGCAGCTCGGATACAGTCACTTTCTTACCGGCGTAGTGTGGCTTCCCTGTGTCTCTTCTACAAGTACTTTCACGGCTTCTGTTCCGATGAACTTAGCTCACTGGTGGCCCAGTGCTTCCTTTCTCGCACTTCCCGCCTGTAGAATTCCCTTCCATTTACTTGCTTCCCTGCCAGCTACAATCTCCAAGAATTTAAATGTAAAGCCAATAGTCATCTCCTTTCTCACTAACTTGCATCCTCTCTCTCATGCTCTCGTCTCATTTCTGCAGTATTCGCATCTCTCTCCTATCCGCTCCCTGACACCCGATATAACCTATCACTCTTTCTCATAACTTTCTTCCTATGTAACCCTCTGCACAACAGTGGCAGTGTAATGCCTCGCTTGGGGCAATACGATTATAAAAAAATGTTTCTTTTATATCTAAATTAAAAATTATTATTAATTATCAGCAACCAAATGATTTCACACAACCATGCTCTATTTTAAAAGTATCTGACGATCTCCCCAATGTAATAATATCCCAAACTGCGTTCATTTTTTGACAGCTTCACCAAGTTGGAATCTATTGCAGACGTCAGTTAAATTCCGAAATAATGACGAATCTAACATCTATTTTAACAAAACAAACATATTTATTCTTAGAAAGAAATGACATAATACCGCTTGAACAAAAAGGGTGCAAACGTGGCTGTTATGGTTGTAAAGACCAATTGCTAATTAACAAAATGATCCTGGAAAACTGCTACAATACAAAGAAAAATCTTAGTACTGCCTGGATAGACTACCGAAAGGCATTCGATAGTGTGCCACATGAATGGATTTTAAAGACTTTAAATATATACAAGATATCGCCCGTCATCATCAATTTCATCAAACAGTGCATGTCTATATGGAAAACAACCCTTTACCTCAATCATATAAATGGAACCTATAAGTCTGATGAAATAAACATCAAAAGAGGTATATTTCAGGGTGATTCTTTATCTCCCTTACTATTCTGCATATCATTAATAGCACTAACCAGTCAACTTAATAAGACAAAATGTGGTTATAAAATAGGCCAAAAGAAAATAAGCCATCTATTTTACATGGATGACTTAAAGTTATATGCTAGGAATGATAATGAGCTGGAAGGTCTGCAAATTGTAAAATGCTTCAGCGAAGACATTGGAATGAAATTTAATTTGAATAAATGTGCTAAAGCTACAGTTTTACGTGGATCAATACAAGAAACATCCTCAATTAGCCTAGACCCTGCTGTAACAATAAAAGAATTGAAACCAGAAGAAGCTTATAAATACCTAGGTGTAAATGAGAGCGAAAACATTCACCATAAAAAAATGAAAGAAATAGTGCGTAAAGAGTACTATAGAAGGCTACGAATTATATTAAAAACTGAATTAAATTCACAGAACAGAGTTATGGCCATTAATAGCCTTGCAATCCCAGTTGTCCAATATAGCTTTAACATCTTAAACTGGACTCTAAACGACATCAGGCGAATGGATGCTAAAACAAGAAAGCTTCTTTCTAAGCATAAGATGCATCATCCAAAGGCTGATGTAGACCGTCTATACATACCCCGTAAAGAAGGTGGAAGGGGTCTTATTCAGCTGGAATTGTCATACAAGACAACAACTATTGGCTTACTAACATACATAGAAACAACAAAGGATTGGATGATACAATTAGTAAGGCAACATGAAGAAAGAAAGAAAAAATATTCAATAATAAAAGAAGGCAGTAAATACAAACAAGATTTACAGTTAGTAGATTCTGTAGAAAAGCAAAACAGAAGCCAAGAACCAACTATTGCGGCAAAAAATATGAAAATGAAAGCCAAAGATAAAGCTCTTGAAAAGATGAAACAGCGCTGGCAAGACAAACCTCTGCATGGCCAATATCCAGTACGTGCCAATAAATCCAATGTTGACAAAGTTAATACTCATCGATGGTTACGTGCATCTGGATTAAAGTCTGAAACTGAAGGATTTATACTTGCAGCACAAGACCAAAGTCTTTTCACGAGAAACTTTCAGGCAAATATTATGCATAATAATATGGATCCAAAATGCAGGTTTTGTGATAAACACCAAGAAACAATAGACCACCGAATCTCAGGCTGTTCTGTGCTTGCCCCAAACGAATATAAAAATCGCCACGATAGAGTTGGGCAATATTTACATTGGACAATGTGCAAACATTATGGAAAAGCTGTAAACAAACACTGGTATGAACATCATCCAGCACCGGTTACAGAAATAGATGTAACCATTCTATGGGATTACACCATCTACACAGACAGAAAAATTGAAGCAAACAGGCCAGACATTATTGTTAAAAACCAGAAGGAGAAAACTTGTCTATTAATTGATATGGCTTGTCCAGCGGATTGTAACATAGCAATCAAGGAATTTAAAAAACTGTCAAAATATAAAGACCTGGAAATTGAAATAGAAAAAATGTAGAAATTGAAAACAAGAGTTGTGCCAGTGATAGTAGGTGCACTTGGAATGATAAAAAATGGAACAAAACAACACATTGAAAGAATCCCTGGAAACCCCAGCTTAAGAGATATACAAAAATTGTCTTATTAAGTACAGCCCACACACTAAGGAAAACGTTATCTATGTAATGCTGGGGAGGATAGGGAAGATAGAAAAACACGCCACTACCTGCCTTAGGTCTCCCTGCAGACTTGGTTGGTAGTTAGACCAAAGCAGAAATCGAAATATGATGAAAAATGACATAATAATAATAATAATAATAATAATAATAATAATAATAATAATAATAATAATGGAATTGTCATACAAGGCAACAACTATTGGCTTACTAACATACATAGAAACAACAAAGGATTGGATGATACAATTAGTAAGGCAACATGAAGAAAGAAAGAAAAATATTCAATAATGAAAGGCAGTAAATACAAACAAGATTTACAGTTAGTAGATTCTGTAGAAAAGCAAAACAGAAGCCAAGAACCAACTATTGCGGCAAAAAATATGAAAATGAAAGCCAAAGATAAAGCTCTTGAACAGATGAAACAGCGCTGGCAAGACAAACCTCTGCATGGCCAATATCCAGAACGTGCCAATAAATCCAATGTTGACAAAGTTAATACTCATCGATGGTTACGTGCATCTGGATTAAAGTCTAAAACTGAAGGCTTTATTCTTGCAGCACAAGACCAAAGTCTTTTCACTAGAAACTTCCAGGCAAATATTATGCATAATAATATGGATCCAAAATGCAGGTTTTGTGATAAACACCAAGAAACAATAGACCACCTAATCTCAGGCTGTTCTGTGCTTGCCCCAAATGAATATAAAAATCGCCACGATAGAGTTGGGCAATATTTACATTGGGCAATGTGCAAACATTATGGAAAAGCTGTAAACAAACAATGGTATGAACATCACCCAGCACCGGTTACAGAAATAGAAGATGTAACCATTCTATGGGATTACACCATCTACACAGACAGAAAAATTGAAGCAAACAGGCCAGACATTATTGTTAAAAACCAGAAGGAGAAAACTTGTCTATTAATTGATATGGCTTGTCCAGCGGATTGTAACATAGCAATCAAGGAATTTGAAAAACTGTCAAAATATAAAGACCTGGAAATTGAAATACAAAAAATGTGGAAATTGAAAACAAGAGTTGTGCCAGTGATAGTGGGCGCACTTGGAATGATAAAAAATGGAACAAAACAACACATTGAAAGAATCCCTGGGGACCCCAGTTTAAGAGATATACAAAAAATTGTCTTATTAAGTACAGCCCACACACTAAGAAAAACTTTATCTATGTAACGCTAGGGATGATAGGGAAGATAGAAAAAACATGAAATGGGGCCATAACAACACGCCACGACCTGCCTTAGGTCTCCCCGCAGACTTGGTTGGCAGTGAGACCAAAGCAGAAATCGAAATATGATGAAAAATGACATAATAATAATGTCTCATGTAGTTTGAAATCAATATAAATTTTGTGTGCACTTTTGTATTAACAGTATTCTTGCAAATAATACCTTTGCAAAATAGATTCATAAAATTACCTTACTTAGTGTTTTCAATTCATACAGAGAAATTAAAGGAATATTTAATTTTTTAAAATAATTTCACCCAAAGCAAATCACGAAGTCGCAAGTGGTTAAAGAATATGAGAAAAAATTACTATTAAGAGGAGAGGACAATAAAAGAACAGGTATTAAGAAGACAGAAAATAACGATTGAGATTGCATTTAAATTTTTGAAGAACTCATTTGATAGGGAAGCAAGAAGCCGGAAGAGAGTTCACAAGCCCAACGTGCAAGAGAAGAAACTGTTAGCATAGAACTTATGGTTACATCTAACCATTTTCCAATTAAAAGCATGAGACTAGTCTAGTCCTGAGTTAAAATTCACGAAGTCAAAGAATCAGTGAGGAAATCCCGTGAGAACAAATACCATGAAATATTTGCAAATTATTCTTTGTATTTTATGAAGAACTAGCAGTATGGCCCGGCGTTGCTCGGGTGTAATAAAAGCTTTAAAACTAATCCATGGTCCTGGAGCTCAGACTCTTTGGACGTTGCCACAAAAGACTAAAAAGCAATAGTTGTTTCCAGTTAAAGCGAAACCGTAGACTGAAAGAAAAATGAATGGATGTAAGTCAAATTTTGATTTCCTGGTATCGATATCAAATAAGTTTTTTTTCGTTGAAAACTGAATTTTGAAGGCTAAATAAGTCCTCTGAGTAAAAGGTATCATGGCTGAGACTAAGAAATACAATTATACCTACTTAGAGCTAAACCCGAAGCAAAAACTAAAATAAAAGGGCTGAAAAGAATACAGACATACAGGCAGATAAGCACACACACACACACACAAACATCTTGCCTTATATATATATATATATATATATATATATATATATATATATATATATATATTATCGATTTTCTGCACTATTGTAAGAACTGCAACCTTGAAACTTCTGAATATCGTTTCTTATGTCTTTGTCTATGAGTATATCAAATTTGATTAAAATCGGGCCACTCCTTCTATAACCCGATTTTTTCGATTATCGATGTTCGATATTTATCGGGGGTACCTCGACACAAAACCTAGCTTAGATCACTCGCAGACGCTTATAGTACAACTGTGTAAATTTTCAAGAAAATCGGTTCAGCTGTTTCGGAGTTTATAGCTAACGGACACACACACACACACACACACACACAGGCACACACAGACAAAGTTCCATTTATAAATAAGTTTAGATTAGATCTAAGCAAGACCAGATGTGGCAACAATATGCAAAGTATGGATGAATGGTGGATTTAGAAATAAGAAAAATTGTCTGGCACAATATAGTGAAACAACTTTCCTATCAGCCGATCTAGCAATTGATTCGATATAACCTTTCTGATTCATGTCAGCGAAAAACTTTAACCCGTGAAGGCATTATGAGCCCGTCTTCAAGAGGCCAGCATCTGCCATATTGATAGAGAACAGAAAAGGTTAGCATCAAACGATTAAAAGTGAACACTTTCGTTTTTGGAGACTTTAAAAGTGAGAAGCCATTTCTTGCCCTATTTAATCACAGATTGTATGTTATTTTTTAGATCAGGTGCCAATTTCACCTTATCTAACCGATCAGATTTACGATTAACACAGGAGTAAATGGTTGTGCCTTCATCCTAGATACTGAGTTGAGTTCATGTAATCAAGAGTGCCGTTGGCGAAAATTAGGAATACCTGCGTTAGTGCGTAAAAAAATCTAAACGCATGGTTGTTCAAGACAACTTTCATTTCACGATTTGATAAGAAAGATTAAATCATAAAATTTTCTTCAGAAATACTATAACAGACTGGTTCCTCTCTTAACCACTTGTGAAGGAGGTTAGCATGCCACGCCCTGCCAGATCCTGCCAAACGCCTACGAAATTTCCAAATCAACAGCACGAACTTCACGATTCTTATCTAAAGCTTGATAAGCTCTTTCAGCAAAAACCGTTAACGCTTCACCAGTTGACATCAACGACTAACAAGAACAACATATATATATATATATTAACTTATTCTGTTTATTCTCTTCATTGATGGTTGTGTGTAGGGAATAGTCAGAGGAGAGTACGCACATACGCACATACGAGGGAGTGACGGGTTGGAGTTGTCTTCCTTGCGTTCTCTTTGAGTCCTCTGGCTTCGTCTTTTTTCGACCCGGGAAAAACCGGTCTTATATAAACCCAGGCCCATCGAGCTTCACTTAATTTCGTCATCTCTGGATAGACCCGCCGATGATTGCCTTTGGTCACTAGAATCTTGACGTCATCACATTTCTGTAGTTCCTATTGTTCGATTTTGACACGGCCGACCTCACGCGTATCTTTTCTTTTTATTTGTCATTGTTTCTGACGCCAGAAAACATAAATATTTTCATGCAGTGGATATCGACTCGGAACGACAAATCAGGGAGCCGAGTTCGAATTCCAGCCGAATTCATTGTATTCACTTATGCACAACTACCCTTGGGAAAGGTATTAATCAATCTCTTCCCTCCAGTTATGGGTTAAATAATAGGACAGATAGGGTTCTATAGCCTTGGTTGGTAACCAGTCTACCGCAGAAAGTAATGGCAATCTTCTGCGGGATAATCACGTATGACACTTAACTGACTGAATATAATAGTCGGAAATATAATTAAAGCTTCTAGTGGTCATAAAGTAGAGGATCGGTTTTCTATCGTTATGAAGTAATGAACTGATCCCCCACTAATTATGCTTAATATAATAATGCAATATAATCTATCTCTTCTCTTTCCAGTTATGGGTTAAATAATAGGATAGATTGAGTTCTATAGCATTGGTTGGCAACCAGTCTACCGCAGAAAGCAATGGCAACCTACTGCGGGATAATCTTCTGCTCAGTCAGTCATGTCACTTTCGAGACATGATCGCCCGAGCGTGGATCACGTATGGCACTTAACTGACTGACTGACTAAAATATAATTCATTCCTTTAATGTAAGCTGACTTTAGTGGGTCACAAGTTACATTCCTTTTCAAATTGTTTTATATTTTGTGACCTTGAAAACCAGCATCTTTGACACAATACACTTTTTATTTTTCTTCTTTCTCGTTTCTGTTGAAATCATCGGCTGTTTTTATTTTTATTTTATTAATTTATTAATTTTTTCAATTTATTTTTGTTCTTTGATAGAAACGATATTCAAGGTCAATTATATTCTGTAGGTCCCGGAATGTTTCGCAACATTTGCCCGAAACCGAAAAGTGCTTGATATACATGCTGCATTTCTGCTTAGTAGCAATACAAAAAAAAAATAAAATGGGGTCCGGTGTACCTTCCTCACGGCGCCAAATGTGAAATTAGGATTATGCTTACGTGAATGATCGTTAGGATTAGGTAATTCTAGTTCTTGGCTCCCATGTAGTGGTATAGGTACACCTTTTAGGGAGCTATAACCCTACTAACATTTGTATCTACAAAAATACGAGTAAAATAATAAGCAACAGAATAAGGAATATATAAAAATTAATAAAGAAAATACGAGTTTGATTTATTATCTGGTTGTTATGTGGTTTTAGAGAAACTGGAGAAAGTAATAGTGAGTAAAATTTTGAATTTGGGTTCGCATGTAGGTCAAATATTAATCGGAATATATAATAAGTAAATTGTATACAGTCTTTCTTATATATTTATTTTATAGATGTGTCTCATGAGTGTGAAGATAATTCAGTTGAAAAATACTTGAAGTAACTTTAGGTTTTCTAGAGATAAATGTCACTATTATAGCCTGAAAAAGGAAAAGGAGCCGAATTTTTAGTTCCCTCACGTGTTGACGACCTGTCCTGTTGATTGCTTGTCTGATAGTGAGAATGTCAGGTGTTTGTGTGTGTAAACAAGAAAAGTGGGGTTGATTCCCATTGATTTAGAAGGAGTGAATGATAATTATAATTGTTAAAATTATTTTATTATAATTATTTTTTGCACTAAAACTTTTATTTATTTTTTATGGACACGACAACCTCTGGCTTTGATATGAATATCTAAAATAATTATTAAAGTCTTTTAGGGAGAATTGGTTTTATGCCTAGCAGTCTCTACTGGTATCTGCATTATTTTCACCTGTTTGGCTTTCCTCTTTGGTGAACTGGTTCCAGTACCCAGCCACCTGCTCGTAAAACATTCTTCGGTCTGAAAAATTCCTTTGCGTTCGCCAAAAATATAGAATTCTTTAAAGTACAGTCTGTTCTGTTCTTCTTTTAGATCTCTCCCTCGCGAAAAAAATCCACTCATTCTTTTCTCTCTTCTCTGCTCTACTCTCCCTTTTTATTCTATCTCTTCGCCTAGCTCTCCCTAACCCGCCTCATCTAACTCTCCTCTACCAGATTCTTTTCTGAACGCTTCTTCTACATCCAAGCGACATCAGTTCTATGTTGAAAGATTGCAATCAGAAATGTGCACATGTAATCACAAAATGATGTTTTGCTCAACAGCGACAACAATTCCACGGCGGACAGCAGGGTTCGTTGCCCTTTCTTTCCGGGCCACACGCGTTTTGTGCCCGCCTGGCCGCCATTTTGTTATTGTAGGCGCTGCACAGCGGGCGGGACGCCGACGCCGACGTAACTAAGAGAGGAAGTTTGAGAAGTACTTGAGAGTTAGAGAGAGGGGTGAGAGGTAACAGGGGGAGGACGTGCAGACGAGAGAGAGAAAAAGGAACATCACTTTTATTTCATCGACTTACAAAGATGGAGGCTGAATGAAGCGAAAACAGGTCGGCCTTTGAAGAAGCGAGAAAGACTTTCCGTTAGACATTTTTTTATTTTTTTTTTATTTTTTTAATCTCAAGAGAGCAACCGGGTGGAGGGTGTTGGTGCGGGGATGGAGGGTGCTTGGAAACCGTTCCACCCGCTTTCGGGTCGAAACTGAACGACGTTGCTCGTCACGTAACGACGTTACTTTTTATAAAATCTTGGCTCATGGCTCGAGATCCGCCGTTTTAGGTTCGAGGTTTGGCATTGGTGGACAACGAAGAATTGATTGCAGGATAGTAGGTTCAAAAATGAAAAAACAAAGCAGGATAGCGAAGGAAAGAAAAGAAGTGATTGTAATATATATATATATATATATATATATATATATATATATATATATATATATATATATATATAAACACACATACACACACACATATACATTATAAATTATAGTTTAGAACATGTACAAATTATCATCTACTACACTACAAAGTTTACATTTTGTTTCGATATTGAAAGGACAATGTCTCATTAGGCAGTCTATATATATATATATATATATATATATATATATATATATATATATATATATATATATTGTCATCCGCAGACAGATCTGTTTCGCTGTATCACAGCTCATCAGTACGTTAGACTCCGATTGCTCCCTAACCCAGGCTCGAAACCCGAGACTGCATATATGCTACACACACATATATATACACTACACACACACATATATACCTTACACATACACACACACACATATATATACACATACATATATTACGGAAATTAACGAATTTTAACGAAACTTGGTTATAAGCAAAGTACGAGTATCGGTAAAAATAATGTTCAAAATAATTCATTACATAAATATATATACACTACATAGATACTACATATATGCTACACACACATTTATATATACCTATACACACACGCATATATATATACTCCACACACACAAACATATATAATCCATATATATATATACTAAAATATGCTACAGACATATGCTACATACACACACGCACACACACATATGTGTGTATATATATATTTATATATATATACTACATATATGCTACACGTACACACACATATATGTTACACACACACAAACACACACATATATATATGTACTACGCTTGCAATTATAATAATCAATCTAGGAGAAGGCAGCAAAGAAAAAGATGGCGGTTTCAAAGTGCTGGCAACATATAAGGCAGATCATCATTGCAATGTAAGCGACAACAGTTACATGTCCAATTTCACACGATAAGCGAACTGAGGTATGACGTCATTTCGCAACTGTCCAATCATTTACGCCTTTTAAGATATTCATTACACCCGTTCACCCTTCCCCCTCCCTCTCTCTCTTTCAGACCGACGACTCCGACATTTTCATAAATCTTGCTTCTCCCTCTTTTTCTCTTGACTAATTTTCTTTTCTTCTTCATTACGAAATTCTTGCGTTGCAAAAACCATAAAATAAAAGTAAATAAATGCTTGTCACGTCCAAAATTTGTCATTTTTGCTACGTGTTCGCTGCAATATCGCGTACAGAGTTGTCGGGACTGGATAAAAGTTCTCTTATATCCGGGCTTCTCTTATATCCAGGTTTGGTCTATTTTAAATACATTACGACAGGCTCTAATTTGGGACCAGACAAAATCTCTCTTATATCAGGGCTTCTCTTATATCCAGGTTTGGTCTATTTTAAATACATTACGACAGGCTCTAATTTGCGACCAGACAAAATCTCTCTTATATCTGAGCTTCTATATCCAGGTTTGGTCTATTTTAAATACATTACGACAGGCTCTAATTTGCGACCAGACAAAATCTCTATATCCGGAGCTTCTCTTATATCCAGGTTTGGTCTAATTTAAATACATTACGACAGGTTCTAATTTGCGACCAGACAAAATCTCTCTTATATCCGAGCTTCTCTTATATCCAGGTTTGGTCTATTTTAAATACATTACGACAGGCTCTAATTTGCGACCAGACAAAATCTCTCTTATATCCGAGCTTCTCTTATATCCAGGTTTGGTCTAATTTAAATACATTACGACAGGTTCTAATTCTTATGACCAGACAAAATCTCTCTTATATCCGAGCTTCTCTTATATCCAGGTTTGGTCTATTTTAAATACATTACTACAGGCTCTAATTTGCGACCAGACAAAATCTCTCTTATATCCGAGCTTCTCTTATATCCAGGTTTGGTCTATTTTAAATACATTACGACAGGCTCTAATTTGCGACCAGACAAAATATCTCTTATATCCGAGCTTCTCTTATATCCAGGTTTGGTCTATTTTAAATACATTACGACAGGCTCTAATTTGCGACCAGACAAAATATCTCTTATATCCGAGCTTCTCTTATATCCAGGTTTGGTCTATTTTAAATACATTACTACAGGCTCTAATTTGCGACCAGACAAAATCTCTCTTATATCCGAGCTTCTCTTATATCCAGGTTTGGTCTATTTTAAATACATTACGACAGGCTCTAATTTGCGACCAGACAAAATCTCTTATATCCGGGCTTCTCTTATATCCAGGTTTGGTCTATTTTAAATACATTACCACAGGCTCTAATTTGGGACCAGAGAAACTCTATCTTATATCCGGGCTTCTCTTATATCCGCGCAGTTAAAATAAGTGGAATTGACAGAATATTTAAAAGGGAAATTGATCTTTTGTTTTGATTTTGCCGAAACAAAAATATATTTGGTAGATTAATGCTTTTCTTTTTGCAACATTTTTTGCAATGACTATATAGGGATGTGCGTTGTGGTGCATTGGATAGCGGCTCGGAACGGGAAATCGGGGAGTCGAGTTCGAATTCCAGCTGAATTCAATGCATTCACTTACGCGCAAATACCCTTGGGAAAGGTATTAATCCGTCTATTCCTTCCAGTTATGGGTTAAATAACAGGACAGATTGGGTTCTATAGCCTTGGTCGGCAACCAGTCTGCGGGATAATCTTCTGCCCAGTCTTTCGAGATATGATCGGCCAAGCGTGTATCACGTATGGCACTTAACTGACTGATATAGAATCCATAGCTAAAACCGCCGTTGAGAAGGTCGGCTCTCTGTGTAGGGCCAGGAAGTTTTTCCCGCCTGAAACCATCCTATACATCTATAAATCTACCATCCGCCCGTGCATTGAATACTGCTACCATATCTGGTCGGGTGCTCCTGCTATCCACCTAGGCGTCCTTGACACAATCCAACAGAGAATCTGTAAATGTGATAGATCCCGACTTGGCAGTCGCTTCCCTGTGTCTCTTCTACAAATACTTTTACGACTTCTGCTCAGATGAACTTATCTCACTGGTGCCCTCTATATACGAATTTACTCGAACCACAAGATTAGCAACTAGGTCCCACCCTTTTACTGTGAAACCAATAAAATGTAAACGCAAATTCTACTCCAGCAGCTTCTTTTCTCGCACATCCCGCCTATGGAATTCCCTTCCGTTCACTTCCTTCCCTGACAGCTACAATATCCAAGAGTTTAAATGTAAAGTCAATAGTCATCTCCTATCTCACTAACCTGTATCCTCTTTCTTGTGCTCCTTTCTCCATCCACTCCACTCTCATCAGTATTCTCATCCTTCTCTTACCCACTTCCTGACATCCCCTATAACCTGTCGCTCTTTCTCATAACTTTCCTCTCATAACTATACTATTATAATGTGTGTATAAAGTGGGGGATCAATTCTACATTACACTCAATATACAAATTGATCCCTCACTTTATGGTCACAATTATCCTTCTCTTACCCACTTCCTGACATCCTCTATAAACTGTCACCCATTCTCAGAACTTTCTTTCTATATAAACACCTGCAAAACAGTGGCAGTAAAATGCTTTGCTTGGGCGATATGATTATAAAAAACAACTCATCAGTATTCTTATCCTTCTCTTACCCACTTCCTGATACCCCCTATAACCTGTCACTCTTTCTCATAACTTTCCTCCTATGTAACCCCCTGCAAAACAGTGGCAGTAAAATGCTTTGCTTGGGCGATATGATTATAAAAAACAACTCATCAGTATTCTTATCCTTCTCTTACCCACTTCCTGATACCCCCTATAACCTGTCACTCTTTCTCGTAACTTTCCTCCTATGTAACCCCCCTGCAAAACAGTGGCAGTAAAATGCCTTGCTTGGGGCGATATGATTATATAAAAAAACAACTCATCAGTATTCTCATCCTTCTCTTACCCACTTCCTTATACCCCCTATAACCTGTCACCCTTTCTCATAACTTTCCTCCTATGTAACCCCCTGCAAAACAGTGGCAGTAAAATACTTTGCTTGGGCGATATGATTATATAAAAACAACTCATCAGTATTCTCATCCTTCTCTTACCCACTTCCTGACACTCCATATAACCTGTCACCCATTCTCATAACTTTCCTCCTCCTATGTAACCCCCTACAGAACAGTGGCAGTAAAATGCCTTGCTTGGGGCGATATGATTATTAAAAAACAATATCCAATACACAGTTATAAAATGTCAGATGAATTGATATCAAAAGAGAATGACAGAATAAATGTAAAATTTACTTGACGATGGCTATGAGCTGCGACTTGACGCTTTCCATATTTTTACGACTTCTGCTCAGATGAACTTATCTCACTGGTGCCCTCCCAACAATACAAAGTCTCCGTATCGCAATCATACATCCGACTACGACCAGGAAGAGCATTATTTCCGTTTTTTTATTGTGAGACCGTGTTTGCTGAAGAGAGCGTTCCATACGCATTATGAACCGCTTTGATCTTGATGCCAAGGGAACAACAGGATCAAAGTTGACATAATTCACAGTTGACATTATTCGAGATGATGCTCTCAAGGTACGGAAATTCATTGACAAATTCTGTCCGACGACGTTGATGCTGATACCCGACGTTGCTTGTCCGAAGGTCGACCGGATGAGAATCCATCACATCAAATGGGAGTGTAGTATCACCAACAACTCTCACGGACATGTCTCCCCAGTATCGAGACTATCATCTTTCAAGATATCTTTGGGTATGTTATGTGTCCCGAATGCGTCCCTCTCGATTTCCTGTTTGGGGAACACGCGGCGGCCGAAAATAACGTTTCAAAGATCATTTGAAGACAAACCTGACATAGCCCGAGATTAAGTCTGAAATTTGGGGAACCGTACGTGGTAGACCGAGACTTTCGTGTTCAACCGTCAACATGAAGAGGATTTGCGACGTGCTGTCGAGACAGCTCCCGACTCGCCACCCACACTCTTCTCTGACTTCTACTCATAACTCTTCAGGTGTAAACTTGGCCTTCACAACCATCTCCAACATTGCTACCAGGGCGGGTGGAAGTCAAGTAAGTGAATAAGGAGAGAGGACAATATAAAAAGTATAGGTTATCTTCCCTTGGACCTGCTGATTTTTAGAAGAGTTCATTATCTGGCAGTAAGTTAGTCAGTTAAGTGTTATATATGATACACGATTGGGTGATCATGTCTCGAAAGAGACATGACTGACAGGGCAGAAGCTTATCCCGCAGTAGGTTGCCATTGCTTTCTGCGGTAGACTGGTTGCCAGCCAAGGCTATAGAACCTAATCAGCCCTGTTATTTAACCCATAAATGGAGGGAAGAGACGGATTAGTACTTTTCCCAAGGGTATTTGTGCGTAAATGAATGGTATGCAACCAATAATTGGAAGGAGAACAGATAGATGATATTACATTATTATAAGTATAATTAGTGGAGGATCTGTTTTTCTCTTCATAACAATAGAAAACCGATCCCCCACTTTATGCCCAGTAGAAGTTTTAATTATATTTCTAACTATTATGTTCAGTCAGTCAGTTAAGTGCCATACGTGATACACACTTGAGAGCTCATGACTAACTGGACAGAAGATTATCCCGCAGTAGGTTGCCATTACTTTCTGCGGTATACTGGTTGCCAACAAAGGCTATAGAACCCAATCTGTCCTGTTATTTAACCCATAAATGGAGGGAAGAGACGGATTAGTACTTTTCCCAAGGGTATTTATGCGTAAATGAATGCAATGAATTCGACTGGAATTCGACTTGGCAATGACGACTGCTCCACAACGCACATCTGGCAGTAAGTTTATAGACCCAAATTTAGGCGTCAAAAGGATTTAGCACGAAACCAAAGACAATTAATTTCAAACAAATTCATGTATTTGGATTTTGAAAAAGCTATTTGATATATACGGAAACAATTTTGTTGGCCAGATGACAAAGAATTTTTTTCAAAAAGGGCCAGATTTGAGCATGAAATGCATCTGGAGTGAAAATCTATCCTCATCGGCTGTCTTTTTATACAAAGAAAATCATTTCAGATTTTTAAACAAATACATTCACAGGTCAGTGAAATTCATCAGACACGTGGTGGCTTAAATATTAATAATTTTATGATTTTTCACAGCTCAGTGAAAAAAATCCAGACACGTGATGTCCGATATATATATATATATATATATATATATATATATATATATATATATATATTGTAACAAAGTTGATGAACTCCTAGTTTTATTAACCTTTTGTTCATGCATTTACTTTTATAAAGAGTGCTCGATACAAATGTTTCTAAAAAAATCACCTGAGGATGAAGCCCACAACATAATGGGCTGGCTTCGAAACATTAAAATTTTTGTGTAGTGATACTATGAATTTATAAAAACATTGTAACAACCATTACAATATATATATATATATATATATATATATATATATATATATATATATATATATATAAATGGAACTTTGTGTGTGTGTGTCCGTTACCTATAAACTCCGAAACGGCTGAACCGATTTTCTTGAAAATTTACACAGTCGTACTATAAGCGTCTGCGAGTGTTCTTAGCTAGATTTTGTGTCAAGGCACTCTCCGATAAATACCGAAAATCGATAATCGAAAAAATCGGGTTATAGAAGGAGTGGTCCGATTTTAATCAAATTTGATACACTCATAGACAAAGACATAAGAAACGATATTCAGAAGTTTCAAGGTTGCAGTTCTTACAATAGTGCAGAAAATCGCTAATATATACATAAAAGGCAAGATATTTGTGTGTGTGTCTGTTTATCTGCCTGTATGTCTGTATTTTTTCAACCCTTTTATTTTAGTTTTTGCTTCGGGTTTGGCTCTAAGTAGGCATAATTGTAGTTCTTAGTCTCAGCCATGATACCATTTACTCAGAGGACTTATTTAGCCTTCAAAATTCAGTTTACGATGAAAAAAACGTATTTGATATCGATAGCAGGAAATCAAAATTTGACTTACATCCATTCATTTTTCTTTCACTCTACGGTTTCGCTTTAACTGGAAACAACTATTGTTTTTTAATCTTTCGTGCCAACGTCCAAAGAGTCTGAGCTCCAAGATCATGGATTAGTTTTAAAGCTTTCATAAATATATATATATTAGAAGTATTACAAAGCAATGGGTTGGAAGCCCACAGTTCGTAGTAATTTACTTTATTAAGATAGCTCGATATTTAGTAGAGCATTATATATGGTAATATTTTTATTAAATGTTTATAATAAAAACATAGTTTACTGCAACAAACAGTTTATTTCACCAACGGCATGGAAAACGTCTGGGTCTTACTTTTAAGTCATTTTAAGTCTCTATCCGCTTTTAATCCTGTACATCAAGACCTGATTTTCTATTGATTCGCTGAGACAAACCCTTTGAAAATACCACCATCTTAATTGTCTGAGTAAGACTTTGAACTACATCCTCTCCCAAGGTCACCCCAATTCTGGTCAGCTTGATTCTAAGTAAGACTAATTTCAGAAACTTTTTTTTCTAAGTAGGGCTAATTTCAGAAACTTGGTTCGAAGTAAGCCTAATTTCAGAAACTTGGTTCTAAGTAGGACTAATTTCAGAAACTTGCTTCTAAGTAGGACTAATTTCAGAAACTCGCTTCTAAGTAGGACTAATTTCAGAAACTTGGTTCTAAGTAGGACTAATTTCAGAAACTTGGTTCTAAGTAAGACTAATTTCAGAAACTTGGTTCTAAGTTGGACTAATTTCAGAAACTTGTTTCTAAGTAAGACTAATTCCAGAAAAAACGACAAAAGTTATTGGAAATAATACGGAAGAAAAGGGGAAAATTCTCCAAGCACTTTCATGCCCGACTCGCTAGCAAATACCATATCCGAATTTACATACAATACAGATGATGGAATCAGCTTTTCTGTTTATTTTAGAAAATGCAAGCAAATATCCCGACAAGAATGCAGCGACTGGAAAGATAACAAAAAGATCATGACTTTTGTTGAGAAGGTTAGCAACAGTAAAAACATGAAAAATACTGTAATTTTGTAATACCGAAAAAACCTGGAGAATTGTGTTTTGAAGAAACGGTAAATATTCTAAAATGTTTAACGAGAAAAGCTCGTTATTTAAACAGGTTGGAAATGTATGAATCTGACGAAAAAAAGAAGACGATGATTTTGCGACATACGTTAGAATCGTTAACAAGAAATGTGAAAGATACAGATTAAACGAATTAATTTGGGATATGATTAAACGGTTCATTTTGGTTAAAGGGTTAACAAAAAATTTAAAAAAATATAAGATACAGAAATACGGGCAAACATTTGAACAGAATAATAAACTTCCACTACAGGCAAATATCGGACTAATATCAGAGAATCTTAAATCTGAAACACGATACCGAAGAGATTGAGGAAAAAAATGTGCATTTATACAAACAAAAAACAAAAATGTGGAAAAACAATAATGAATCCATGTTTTAGATGTGGAAGATTACAACTCTGAGACGATTGTCCCTTTAAGAATTCGAAATGATACAAGGGTGGAAAAGTAGGGCATAAAAGCTTAAATTGTCAAACTAAAGCAAAAGAAAGTTCTAACAGAAAAAATTGTACACAGTTTTGCGGCGGAAAAATAATCCCAGAAAACCAAAAACAATTTGTGTATGTGAAAATTATTAATTTGGATGTAAATATGCAATCAGACACTGGTAGTAATATCCTAATAACCAATGAAGACACATGGACAGAAAATAAAAATAAAAAAAATATATTAAAAAGGACTTCTAAAGTCACGTGTAGTATGTCAGGCGAGAAATTCATTTTTATTGGTGAAATGAATTGTAACGTCTCAATCCGTAACAAGTGTGCAAAATTCATGTGTTATAAGTACTACGAAGTCATTCGGTACTGGAATTATGGATGGAATTATTTGAACTGTAGGATTTACCTATAAACGCTTATTTAAAAAATCTAAGTAGACAAGCGACCAGTTTAAAATAACCGAGGGAAAATTTAAAGGAAGAATTGAAAAAAATGTTTTCCGGATGTTCTTTCGCATGAGTTGGGGTCGGTGTTTCAAATTCAAAGTAAAATTTCAAGTAGAAAAGGATTGACGTCAGTATTTAAACCGAATCGCAGTGTAAGAGTCGCAGTATTAGTTGAAGTCAACGAAGAATAGAACAGACTTGAGAAAAAAGGCGTAACTGAAAAGATTAATCATTTAAAATGTGAAGCAGCAGCAGTGTATGTAAAGAAAAAAAAATCGTATTTGTGCTGATTTTTCGACAACGATTTAGAAACCCATATCTATCCATAACCAAATCCAGGGGAAATTTTTGTGGAGTTAATCGGTGGAAAAATCTTTTCGAAGCTGAATTTTTCTGTGGCTTATTTGCAAATAAAATTTGAAGAATGCTCACAGTTAACAACTATAAATATGCGCAAGGGATTGGATAGGTTCAACGAACTTTCTTTTGGTATAAAGGTAGCTCCAGCTATGTCCCAACAAGTTATGGAAACCCTGTGTTGCGGCCTATAAGAGCCAGGAGAAAAGACACGAAAAAAAGGTAGGTTGAACCGGTATATTGGAATAGCAGAACTTACATACAAAATAAGAATGTTATTAGTCAGCAAATAGAAGTGTCCGTCAAAACTGTCAAGTTACACTGCGTCTCGAGTACCTCCCAGGAAGTTTCTCAGGTCACTATTTATGAAGAAGGAAGAGTTCATTCCAATGTAAATAGGGCACTATAACACCATGCTTAAAGATTTTGATTTGGCAGTTGGCATAAATGGTATATTAATTAAAAGTGTATCAAAGGAACAAGGACGTATGAAAACAATTTTAAAAAATTCAATGAGGAAAAGTGCGAGTCATTTTTGTCTAAAATGAAGTGCCTAGGACAAATCATTGACAAAATGGTCGTCAATCAAATCCGTGGGAATTTAATTTAAGTGCAATTAAGAATAGGACCCCCCCAACAAACGTTACTAGGATACAAGAATTCCTTGAACGAGCAAACTATTAACAAATTTATGCAGAATTTGTGTAAAAATGTCATACAGTGGAACTAGATTGATAAGTGTCAGAAGGCGTTTGAAGAATTAAAAAATATGCTAACGTCAAACTTATCCTTAGCGCATTACGATCCGTAAACAGAAATCGCATTGTCTTCAGATGCTAGTGATTATGAAATAGGAGCAGTAATTCTACATACATAAATATTATAATAGTAACATGAAAGCCGCCGCTCATGCTGAGCGTTTGCCACAAATCAGCAGAATAAACTACAGCGAAATCGAAAAAGAGGCGTAGCAGTGAAAATTTCACAGGTTTATGCACGGAAGAAAACTTACACGGGTAAAACTTAATTTGTTCAGGAAATAATGTTATTTTCTAAATTTAAAGATCATTACCTATGACTCCCATGTAAGGACTAATTAAACACACACACACACACACACACACACACACACACACACACATATATATATATATATATATATATATATATATATATATATATATAGTGTTTGATTGTGATAATGTTTACCACCAAAGTTGTTGGTTTTTCAATTTTCAGTGATTTTGCTGATGACATGCATTTTGGCAAATAGGTCCATTATTATAAAGTGCTCGATATCGGGTTGGAGATATATATGATGGACTCTCCCGTCGATTTCAACGTGTGAGGGTCCGATTTGTTTGGTACATATGCGAGCCTCCACCGGTCCTTCTTTGTTGACCCTCCAAATTTCCGCGACAGATCGATAGTGATCACTTCGTTCCAAACCGGGCTATGCTCATGTTGTATTTGATTGATCACAAAACTAGTTTGGGTTAAAAGTCGTTGAAAATCTGCTGCATCGATGATCCAAACAGAGCTGGGAGCCACAATAAGGAAAGGAAATCTTTATAAAATTAACAACAAGGAGTTTATATACATACGTTCTGTTCAGTACACTATTTGGTTAGAGTTTATTACCCTTGCTTGCAGACAACTATAATTCAATCCCACATCTTCTACAGGGCGCAACACTTTATCTAAGTTGGTTGGTCTGGTACCAGGCTAAAGTCGGATGTTCTTCTAGGGTAGGCAGTCACGTGACAACATGTCTCTCGTGTCAAATTGCTCTGTACTGACACAACTCTACTGTACTCAATGGTACAGTACTCAGCTGTACTTATGGTACAGTACTCAACTGTACTTAACTGTTTGAAAACCCATCAACCCTCGCTTACATTCAGTGGGAGTGGTTGTGATGCACTTTGGGTACACTTCGCATTTTCAAATGACCAATAAGGGACCCTTCTTTTGATAAACCTCGTCTTCTTCTCTCCTGTGTGAGCGCCTCTTATGACTACTCGAGGAGCGTAGAAAGTTTCTCTGACTTTCCCGAAATCCACCGGGGCCTATTTTTCTATTGGTCATCCGATCAAACCCATCGTCTTCTCTCCTGTGTGAGTGCCTTTTACCATTGCTCGATGGGCGTGGTTCAGCCCACCGGTCAAATTATTGTCATCGTTCCAAAATTTATTTCTCATCGAATCCTATTTGATCTATACAAACGTGGAGAAAATAGGAATTCCTAATATGAGGATTTTCTAAGGGTGGCTTAGATATAGCACAAAACCGAAACTGTGCGGCGCCTATTAAGGATCGAACTCACTAATCAGTCGTAATTGTGCGAGAGAGATAAGCTTAATCATTATACCATGTAGTGCATAAGAAACCCCAACAGAGGCTGGTACTTGAACGCAACTGGCTGATTCTTTAATTTTACATCTATAGGTAACACTACCCAAACGCCCATTGCATGATAAGCTTTATAACAAAATAATAATAATAATAATAATAATAATAATAATTGTAACATAGCAATCAAGGAATTTGAAAAACTGTTAAAATATAAAGACCTGGAAATTGAAAGAGAAAAAATGTGGAAATTGAAAACAAGAGTTGTGCCAGTGATAGTAGGTGCACTTGGAATGATAAAAAATGGAACAAAGCAACACATTGAAAGAATCCCTGGAAACCCCAGCTTTAGAGATATACAAAAAATTGTCTTATTAAGTACAGCCCACACACTAAGGAAAACTTTATCTATGTAATGCTGGGGATGATAGGGAAGATAGAAAAACATGAAATGGAGCCGTAACAACACGCCAATACCTGCCTTAGGTCTCCCCGCAGACTTGGTTGGTAGTGAGACCAAAGCAGAAATCGAAATATGATGAAAAATGACATAATAATAAACTTATGTAAAACTTTAGAGATATTTTATTTTGAGAAAGAAAACCCGTACTCAGCGAGCCGAGGCTATATTAGAGCAACAATCGCAAAATTCATTTGGTGCCAAAATCGATCTGTGTCCAACACAAAATCTAAACATTTATAAATGGAATTTTGTGTGTGTGTGTGTCTAGGTGTGTGTGTCTGTGTGTCTGTTACCTATAGACTCCGAAACGGCTGAACCGATTTTCTTGAAACTTTACACAGTTGTACTATAACTGTCTGTGAGTGTTCTTAGCTGTGTTTTGTGTCGAGGTACCCCGATAAATATCGAAAATCGATAATCGAAAAATCGGGTTATAGAAAGAGTGGTCCGATTTTAATCAAATTTGATACACTCATAGACAAAGACATAAGAAACGATATTCAGAAGTTTCCTCAAGGTTGCAGTTCTTACAATAGTGCAGAATATCGATAATATATATAAAAGCTTTTATTACACCCGAGCAACGCCGGGCTATACTGCTAGTCTTAAAAATAAGAATGAAAACAAATGAAAAATGCAGCAGCCATGTCAGTCTTGGAACTCCTCGCTTCACATCGCATTTAATGTCAAACACCATCTGCTGTGTCTGGTGTCGCTAACAATCATACAAATTCCTTTTCTTTATTTTGTAACGAGGAATGGATTAGAAATATGGCTATAAACCTTGCGCACGAATTTTTCAAATCAATAAATATTAAACAAGTTTAATTCTTTATTCGTTGATTATTAGATTTTAAAAAAAATTTAAAAAAACTCTTATGGTGACTAGGGTATCGTTGCAGATATTATTTAGCCCAGTCTTCCTACTGAGAAATGATGTGACACAGTGTCGTATTTAATGAGGGGGGCCCGAGCGCGTACGGAAAAAATTGATTCCCCCTCCTTCAATCGTCGGTTGCTCTCACTTATGCAATGGGGTGGGTGCAGCCTCGGGCAGCTCTTCCCCGGAACCGGGCAGCTCCTACCCAGAACCGGGCAGCTCTTCCCCGGGACCAGGCAGCTCTTCCTCGGGACCAGGCAGCTCTTCCCCGGGACCAGGCAGCTCTTCCCCGGAACAGGGCAGCTCTTTCCCAGGACCGGGCACCTTACAGTTTTTCTTTTCACCAGCTGATAATGTTAACCGTTTCCTTATAAGGAAATATTCAGAATTCGTTGTCAGTCAGTCAGTTAAGTGCTATACTTGATACACTCTTGAGCGATCATGCCTCGAAAGAGACACGACTTACTGGGCAAAAGATTATCTCGCAGTAGATTACCATCACTTTCTGCGGTAGACTGGTTGCTGTTCTGTTATTTAACCCATAACCGGAGGGAATAGAAGGATTAATAGCTTTCCCAAGGGTATTTGCGCATAAATAAATGCAAGGAATTCAACTGGAATTTGAAGTTACGAGCGATTTAACGAAGCCGTTAAACAGGAGTCAAGTACAGCAGTTAACGGAAGCAGTTAACAACAGCTACAAAGGCGAATTTCTCAGTTGGTTGGCAAATGTTATTTTTCTGCCAATATTCGTGTAATATTTTTTACACGGCAAATTCTTACCTCCATTCGTATGGATGTTTGACCTCCACTTCATATCAGTTCTGTAATTTACAAATTTCAGTGTAGTTGTGGATGCAACTACATAGTTAGAAAAACATCCCCGCGTTTGGATCAAAGAGTTAAGCAGCATTTACCTCCCAAAATTTTGGACTTAGCCGCCATTAGTAGCCAACTTGTGAATACTTTCTGATTTTTAATAACACAGCATGTTATAACTAGCATGAATGGTGTGGTAGGATTGAGTGGTGAGAACTTTGCAATTTTATCAAGGTCCCACTCACTCTTCCATCTATATGAAACCTCAAATCAAAAATTTGTAAACCAAAAATCACATTTTAAATAAGACCGGCAACAATTCAGAAACACGAAGTAAATTTGCGACTAAAAGAGAAAAAGTGATGCTTAACTTTTTTAAAAATAAACAAAACATCAGTTCCAAATGCAGAAATGAAAAATAATTCATACTACGCTACCTACAACCACATGACCATTCAAAAGAATAAGTTAATAGCACACAACCGGAATAATTAAAATGAAAACAAAGTCAATTTTTTCTTAATCCACACATCAATAAAACCACTAAAAGGCAAAAAGTTACAGAGCGTTTGAAACTATGATAAAAAATATTATAAGTCTTTGAAAATTTCTTCCATTTGCTTTCTTCACATTGAAATGGACTTCATTAAGATGCCACTTTTCAAAAATGGATATCCTTTGGACATTTTGGATTCCGTTATGTCTTATGTCATCGATAATTTTTATAAGGTTAAGTCACAAGTAGTTAAAAAATGTCCAATTTACTTACGACTACCTTACATTGGAACAGATGGTGAGGTTTTAGCTGGGCGAATTTCTCAGTCTGTTGGCAAATGTTATTTTTCTGCCAATGTTCGTGTAATATTTTTTACACGGCAAATTCTTTCCTCCATTCGTAAGGATGTTTGACCTGCACTTCATATTAGTTCTGTGATTTACAAATTTCAGTGTAGTTGCGGATTCGACTACATAGATAGAACATCCCAGCATATGGATCAAAGAGTTAAACAGCATTTACCTCCCAGAAGTTTGGACTCAGCCGCCAGTGAATACTTCCGGGTCGTCAATAGCACAGCATGTAATAAATAGGAATTGTGTGGTTGGGTTGAGTGGTGAAAACTTTACAATTTTATCAAGGTCCCACTCACTCTTTCATCTAAAAGTGCTAGAGTTCATATACATCAGATTCCGAAGGGCTTTTCTCTGTAAGCAGAGAGAATGCCTTTGGGGTCTGAGTGTAATTGGGCTCCAGTCTGCCTTGAATCTTTTTTTTCCCTCAATTCTCATTTCATCTTTTAATCACGAGTTAGAAAATCCCAGAAATTAAAAACTTGATAAGCTCTCGGCGAAACCGGGGTTTTTTTTTTGTCTTAGTTTTTAGTATGTCATCGAAAATCCTGTTATTCCTTGCCATTATAAGATTCTGCCCTGTGAAGAATCTTTTCAAATATATATATATAGGGATATAGTTAGGTTTTGAAGGCTGTCACAATGCGTTTAGTAAAATAAAGGAAGGTAAAGAAGTTGTTGGGTCTTACCTATTTATTATACATTAATATTTCGAGATCAAAATCTCATCTTCAGAATGGTAGGAGAGCTTGTGTTTGAGTCCGTGCTTTTCAACAAATGGTCCTTCCTGGCTGCTACTGCTGTTGTTGTTAATTGTACTCTATCTCTCTCTCTCTATCTCTCTCTCTCTCTCTCTCTCTCTCTCTCTCTCTGTGTGTGTGTGTTTATGGTGAGTATATATGTGATTGATAGTTGGGATTTTTATGGTCTGATGGTATCAGTCTGCTTTGATCAAACTAACGGTCAGATCAACACATACTTAGATAAAGCATATATCAAAGCAGACGGATACCATCAGACAATTTCTCTCTCTCTCTCTCTCTCTCTCTCTCTCTCTCTCTCTCTCTCTCTCACCTAACCCACTTTCTTTACGTTTCAAATCTACGGGTCTGCAACCTAACTGTTAGACGAATGAATCTTCGAACATTTGTTGACATTGGCCACTATGCGTGTCATCAGTTTTTATGTTGCGTGTATATATGATTATGTATGAATATGTGTATGTGTCCGCCGAACGGATGTATTTATTCTTAAATTTTCTCTTTTAAGGGAGCGACCGTTATTTCTATTCGTTTTTTTAGGTCTTTGTGGATCTCATTTGTGTTAAATCCTTTGTAAAATAAAGACGGAAGCTGATGATGGTTCGCCTGAAATAGGCCCATTCTTCCGATTCACCATGAAATAACGTGTTTGCCTTAAGTTTTCTTATATTTGCGCTATATGTATTTATATGCATATATGTTTAGAGCTCTCTTAGAGAGTTATCCTACCACTGTATGTACAGGATACTCCTTTGGATTCTTCTATACCCGCACTGCATGCTGATATATATATAGTCATCTGCAGACAGATCTGTTTCGCTGTATCAGAGCTCATCTGTACGGTTAGACAACCGATTGGTTTTTATCCAGGATTGAAACCCGACTGAATTGGCGTCAATCGGCGATTCAACCTCTAAAGCAGTGTGGAAATAGATACGAACACTAAAATGCAACAGTTTGTTTTATACCTAAACGGAATCACCAGGCCTTATGATTACGTATAAGAATGAAATAGACTGTCGCAATTCAGCTTTGATACCTATGTCTACACTAGTTAGGTTTTATATACGCTTTGTCTCTGATATTGGGATGTGCGTTGTGGTACCGTGGTCATCGGCTCCGAACGAGAAATCGGGGAGCTGATTTCGAATTCCAGATGAATTCCTTGCATTCATTTACGCACCAATATCCTTGGGAAAGGTATCCGCCTTTTCCCTCCAGTTATGGGTTAAAATAACAGATTGGATTCTATAGACTTGGCTGGTAACCAGTCTAGCGCAGAAAGTAATGGCAACCTACAGCGGGATAATCTTCTGCCTAGTAAGTCATGTCACTTTCGAGACATGATCGCCCAAAGCGTGTATAACGTATGGCACTTAACTGACTCTGATATTGAGTCATTTTCTCCTATAAATATATCGTACCTTAAAAAAGTATATTTTATCACACACACACACACGCGTGAGAGCGCGCGGAAGCTGATGATGGTTCACCTGAAATAGGCCCATACTTCCGATTTACCATGAAATTACGTGTCTACCTTTGTGCTTTTTTAATATTTGCTCTATATGTATTAATATACATATATATTTAGAGCTCTCTTAGCGATTTATCCTACCACTGTATATACAGGATACTCCTTTGGATTCTTCTATATCTAAACTGCCTGCTTATATATATATATATATATATATATATATATATATATATATATATATATATATATGAAAACATTCACGTATCTTATAATTTATAAAGATATGAGTATCTGACCAAGCATCAGTTATGTATATATATATATATATATATGCGCTTGTGTGTGTGTGCGTGTGTGTGTGTAAGATAGGTTTTCGCAACAATTTCTCTCTTCTTTTGAAGGAACTCAACGGACGCTGTACTCGGAAGATTCAAACAGACAAAAAAAAATCTGACAATAACAAGTAGGTTGGGTGAAATAGGTAACTCATGTGGACGCATGCGCAGAAAGTGCTTTCTTTTCCCTTTTTCATGTTTTTGCAACTCTTTTTTTTTATTTCCAGATTTTTCTTCTGTCAAAAACAATATCACCCTTCTTTCTCTCCCCAGAATAAAATTCAGTAGCTGTTGTCGCTTCTGTGCTGCTTCAGTGTTCGCGTGGGTGGAACGAGCAAGTTTGCTGGCAACTGAAAGAACAAAGTGGTGGCTGCAACATCAAGGGATTTGGGTTCGACTTCAAGACAGTCCACTGTTTTGGCAACAAGCACTACAACAATGCAAATAATTCCCTGGATTCGTAGATTTCAACCCTAAACTTGAAGATTATTTTCATACATTCAAAACGTTTCCTGTCCTGATGCATTAATGTTGATTTCAATGAAAACCCGACTTTTGGATATATCGACCAGTCTTTCAAATGTTGACAAAAAAAAAAAAATTATGACATCAAATGCATGAAGAATTTTGAATCAACAAATGCTTTGCACAATTCTATGTTTCATTTGGGAAAGTTGCGCCATTCATGTGCCAATGATTCCCATATAAATTTGATTAGGAAAATAATTGCAATTTCTACTTCTCATGTCTTAAACAGCTTTCACTCTCTATTCACGACTGAGATTGGCCTTGCCAATGGAAATCTATCGCCCAAACAGTATATTTTGACATCCTGATATCTGTAATTAATCTCAGAGGTACTATTTAGAAATACCCCCACACACACACACACACGTGTGAGTTAAGTATATTTGGATAGCAACCTTTCTTTTTTAATATGTTTCGCTGAATATCTCAAATAGGGAAATTTGATTCATTTTTATGTAGTTTTTCCGACATATTTTTCTGTTTGGTGAGGGTAAGGTAAGGAAATGCCAAATTGTCTGTATTGCTTATTGTTCCAAGCGCTTTCGCCCACATTTTTAGCCATTTTTAAAGGACTTTGTTTTTAGGTGTTGTAAATTTCTTTTCATATGTGTATATATATATATATATATATATATATATATATATATATATATATATATAAATTTTTATGATATATATGTAAATTTCTTTTCATGTGTGTGTGTGTGTGTGTGTGTGTGTGTGTGTGTGTGAAAAAGGTCCATGACTTGCAATTGACTGGTTGTGCCATCCGGTGGGGTAATCAAGTCAATCCAGCCCTTCTCTAGGATTTCCTTGATCTTTGACGCATCCTATGACACCGGAAGATATCAAGGCCTGACATCTTTCTCTTTGTTGAGTAATGTTGGCACACCACCGTTCTGGGCCTGTCACAGCCTCGTCCATTCAACCTTAGGTATGGCACTTTACATGGACTCTACCTGACTATTTGGCCTTATTAGTGTGTTGTGGTGCAGTGGACTCTAACCTCTAACCCTGCAAGTTATTTGTCCTTAACACATGGACCAGTGGATATGGTTAGTTGCTGTGACTTGACCCAAAGAATTGTGATTCAGGCTACAGCAGTGGTGAACTAGTAATTTGCAGGGTTAGATGGAGATAACTAATGGCTTCCAATCGAGACTTTTCTCAAGGAATAAGGATGATATACCCCAGTGGTTGTAATAAAGGGTTCGGTTCGAAATTCCTAGCACCTGAAGAAGGCCGTAGCGTATAATGGCCGAAACGTCATAGAAATGGCAACAAAGATGCGGACAATAGTCCAAATAATGTAAATACTGTAAATACTACCTCATCTCAGAAATATAGACAAATAGATTGATTTCTTATTAAACATCATACAAATGGCAACAAAGATGAGGACAATAGTCTGAATTATGTAAATACTACCTCATCTCAGAAATATAGACAGATAGAATGATCTATTACTAAACGTCATAGAGATGGCAACAAAGATGAGGACAATAGTCCGAATAATGTAAATACTGTAAATACTACCTCATCTCAGAAATATAGATCAATAGAATGATCTATTATTAAATGTCGTACAAATGGCAACAAAGATGAGGCCAATCGTCCGAATAATGTAAATACTGTAAATACTACCTCATCTCAGAAATATAGATCAATAGAATGATCTACTATTAAATGTCGTACAAATGGCAACAAAGATGAGGCCAATCGTCCAAATAATGTAAATACTGTAAATACTACCTCATCTCAGAAATATAGATCAATAGAATGATCTATTATTAAACGTCGTACAAATGACAATAAAGATGAGGACAATAGTCCGAATAATGTAAATACTGTAAATACTATCTCATCTCAGAAATATAGACAATGGGTTCGGTTCGCAATTCCTAGCACCTGAAGAAGGCCGTAGGGTACAACGGCTGAAACGTCGTACAAATTGCAACAAAGTTGGGGAGAATAGTCCGAATAAGTTAAATACTGCTTCATTTATGTCGTACTTTCTTCCTACTGCACGATTTCTTACTTGTTCTTTCATGGCAATAACTTTTCTCTTGAATTCACTGGGGTAACTTCTTGATTTCATTTTTAACCGTGAGTGTTGTAGAGTACGAATAAAATAGGTTAAGAATAAGGTCTGTTCTTCACGAAAGAATCTTGTGAACTGCTAGTCGTTTAGCTTCTACACACACGTTTTACCGATATCTGTTTCCGTCAAAATAAGCTTTCTTATTCCCGTAGGCTCGACCAATCAGAACGTATCTTCTTTTTAATCATATCACCCCGAGCAAGGCGGTAACGCCACTGATGTGCAGGGGGCTACGTAAGAGTGAAAAGATTGGAAAAGAGAAAGCCGGAAACCACATCCTAAACAGTGAACAAGGGATGAGCCTCTACACCTGTACAATAGACGTGGGTGGAGTGTGAACCGAGCGATAGTTTAGTTTATCATGCAGAAACAACATGGCGGCGCATATAGTTCGTTGCATAGGCGTAAGTTTCTCACAAAAAATTGTTTTAAACATAGAATAATATTATTCTAATTTAGTTTTATAATAATTCTTATTTTATTTTACATTTGTAAGCATTGATAGGTACATATGGTTGTATTTGACATCCTTATCGGGTTGCAATCGCCGAATGTTAGTGTCAAATTGCATCACAACGCACATCCTGCCTCACAACTATTGTCAGACAGTTAAGTGCCATACGTGATACACGCTTGGGCGATCATGTCTCGAAGGAGACATGACTGACTGGGCAGATGATTATCCCGCAGTAGGTTGCCATTGCTTTCTGCGGTAGACTGGTTGCCGACCAAGGCTATAGAACCCAATCTGTCCTGTTATTTAACCCATAACTGGAGGGAAGAGACGGATTAATACCTTTCCCAATGGTATTTGTGCGTAAGTGAATGCAATGAATTCAGCTGGAATTCGAACTCGGCTCCCCGATTTCTCGTTCCGAGCCGATATCCAATGCACCACAACGTACAACTATTGTACCTGTCCAAATTCATTATGGCCAGCACTTTCTACTCTTATTCAAGCTATAGTTAAAGATATTTATCAAAATTTCCAATCATCACTATTCTAAAAGAAAACGGAAATATCTATATTGTGCCTACTGCGCAGACTCATTAACCTGTTTTTGTTCAATAAAATGTACAATTTACCAGATCTTTACGAAAATGGTTTTAAACATAGATTAACATTATTCTAATTTAGTTTCATGATAATTCTTATTATATTTGACATTTGTAAGCATTGTTTGGTACATATGATTGTATTTGACATTTTTATGGGGTCGCAATCGCCGAATGTTAGTGTCAAATTGTCGTATGTTTGTGGTGAGTCGTGATTTCGAAAGTGAAATCAACTAATGAAACGGCAATTGTTTCAAACTTTTTGTAGTTGTGCATAATATGCACCCTTAATTTTGATTATCATTTTAATAAAAGTGCGCATTATACATGGGGAATTACGGTGTTGCAAAAATAAATACATAGTATGTCTATATTCTATATTTTTAATTTCTTATTTATACTTTTGTTAATGAATACATATATTTGAGGAGATGATGTTTTTATTATTAAACAGTATATTTGTTTATTTACATCTACTGGCCTTAATATATATATATATATATATATATATATATATATATATATATATAAGAAAAATTAAGGCAGACACGTTATTTCATGGCCTACACTTCCGATTCACCATGAAATAACCTGTTTGCCTGAATGTTTCTTATATTTGCTCTATATGTATTTATATACATATATATTTAGAGCTCTCTTAGAGAGTTATCCTACCACTGTATGTAGAGGATACTCATTTAAATTCTTCTATACCCACACTGCATGCTGTTATATATATATATATATATATATATATATATATATATATATATATATTCTCCTTTTGTAAACGAGTTATTACGCGTCATAACTCGTTCACAAATGGAAAATATTCAAAAGTTCTGCAATATAATTGCATTGAACACTTTTTAATACAAATGTGCACTGGTTTAATTTTATTATGACTAAAAACTAAGTAATTAAGCAATCAATCAATCAATCAATCAGTCAATCAATATATATATATATATATTTGTGTGTGTCTGTGTCTGTGTCTGTGTGTCTGTGTAACTATAATTTTTGACCTACAAAGTATAAATCTAAACTTATTTATAAATGAAACTTTGTCTGTGTGTGTGTGTTTGTGTGTGTGTATCCGTTACCTATAAACTCTGAAACGGCTGAACCGATTTTCTTGAAAATTTACACAGTTGTACTATAAGTGTCTGCGAGTGTTATTAGCTAGGTTTTATGTCGAGTTACCCCCGATAAATATAAAAAGTCGATAATCGAAAGAATCGGGTTATAGAAGGAGTGGTCCGATTTTAATCAAATTTGATACACTCATAGACAAAGACATAAGAAACGATATTCACAAGTTTCAAGGTTGCAGTTCTTACAATAGTGCAGGAAATTTGATATCGATAGCAGGAAATCAAAATTTGACTTACATCCATTCATTTTTCTTTCAGTCTACGGTTTCGCTTTAACTGGAAACAAGTATTGCTTTGTAGTCTTTCGTGCCAACGCCCAAAGAGTCTGTGCTTCAGGACCATGGATTAGTTTTAAAGCTTTCATTACACCCGAGTAACGCCGGGCTATACTGCTAGTATATATATATATATATATATATATATATATATATATATATATATATATATATAAAGAACAGACGTCATATTATTTAAACCCGAGGAACCTTTCGGCCAACTCTTATCAAGGGTTCTCGTTGGCTTTAATTTTAAGGGAATTAAGGAAAAGGACAAGGCAAAATAAATTACTTACAATGCTGGGAGATGATGGAACTCGTTTAAAAATACCCTGGCTTGGTAGAAGATGTCAAACTATAACCGACAGACTTTCGGCATGTGTTTCGTCCTGTTCTTTTGCGGTGCAGTTACGTGTTGTTTTTCAGACTAGACCTGTGTTTCCTTCCTTCAGTAAAGATAGGTTGTCCTCTTTTCGAAAAAGTTCCATTGTTTATAAATTTAAATCCTTTGACTTTAAAAGAACAAAAAGTAAAGATAGGCGACAGTTAGGAAGTGTTGTAATAGAGAACGAAATGTGTGACACTGATATCGAAAGACGTGTTGGGATGGCCAAAGATGCATTTCAAAAGCTAAGCAGAGTATTAAGAAACAGAAAAATTTCGCTAGAAACAAGAAAAGAGTACTGAACTGTGACGTGATATCTGTTCTCCTATATAGCAACGAATAGGTAGACAATCTCCTCAACGATTAAGGAGAGATTTGAAGGAATAAAAATCTGGTTCTGCAGAAGGACGCTGAGGATACCAAGCATGTGAATAACGACGAGTTTTTGAGAAAATTGAAAAAAAAAATCAAAACTTATATTTATCAGTAGGAAGAGGCAATTGAAATTTCCAGGACAAGTAATGAGGAAGGAGCGCTTGGAGAATCTGATGCTCACAGGATGGAGAGACAGAAAGAAGGAAGCAACGCATAACATACTTGATACTTGAGCAAATGGGCGGCAGAACAAGGCTTGGAAGAAATAACAAAAAGACAGGAAGATGTGGAGGGCCATGATAAACTACGTTCTGAAGGGACACGGTACATAAAAGAAGAGATATTCAGAAAGTCGCTAGGGCTTTCTATCAGTCGTTTAGCGAATTGAGCTGAAATGTCTCGCTTTGTGGGTGAGCGCTTGTGTGGGTTTGTGTGTAGGTGTCTCACTTTCATGGCGCCCAGGTTCAAGCGTTTGTTGTAGGCTGAGCCTTAATGTGGATCATCATACCAGGTACCAAGCTCCGACCAATCGTCCAACGAATCAACCAATATGTGCTTCCAGCCAGATACGAGCAGAAAAGTAGTGCATTAAGGAGACGCTTGTTTATAAATGCCCAGACGCATGTTTCTGCAGACAGCGATATTACTGTATCCGCCCCATTTGCGCTCGCGCGCGCGCACACACACACACATACACACATTTATATATTGTTGTGGGGGGAGTTACCCACTTAATAATGGACTCTTCTTTACCTATATTAACCGAGAGTTAATTACTCTCGAGGACGTGTGCAGGAGTGAGAGAGACTCTCGTGAAGAGATTTCCGATTTAAAAGACCTTCGTGACCTCTTGTTGTTCGATGTGGATGTTTTCTGGAGTGAAGCAAATGGTGTTTCTGTCGCTACTAGTCACGGCTAGAATGGTGATATGGACGACGCGACTGGAGGAAGTCTTGCGGGGTGGTCGTCTGTCACATCAGGATCTGATCCGATATTTTGACCACCAGCTCAAAATGAAGATTAGAACTGATTCGAAACGGTTGGCGTCGACAGACTTCAGCAAAAGGTGGATAAATGTAGCGAGCCTGGTTCGTGTAACCGAGGCTAGCCCTGATTTTCACTTTTAGATCTATTAGTCGCATCAGGGTGGATTACTTTGAAACCCTCCCCTGGTTGAGGTAAGCCCCTTCTTGTGTACCTAGTTATGTGAGTGATTGTGTTTCCCGGCCTGTTCCCGGCACTGTCTCTTTTGTTATGACCCAGTTCGAGATTCCCAGTTCCACTTTATTTTGTCCCGTTTGATCTCGTCTGGGTCAGTATTATATTTTCCCCGGTCCAAATTATTTTCTCCTATCCACTCCCTGTAGAAAGGGAGCCTCCTGATTCGGCCCTATGGTCAGAATACAGCGGACTCTTTGTTTTGAGGTGGGGTTGGGTCCAGCTAACTTCATATCTTTATTTTGTATTTTGAGTTGTAACATTTTCTGTTTTGGGGAATTATTGTCATCCCCCCTCCCTCTCATGCAATTCCATGTGAGAGTTTTAGGGATAATTTTTTATCTTATAAAATTGTTGTTTCTATATACACTTGGGGTGTTTTTAGGTCCCCGGATTGTCTTGCGAAATTTTGATACATGGTAGATTGAGTGTTGATGAACAAGTTCTTGTGGTGATGGAGAAAAATTGTAACGTAAGCTTGGGTCGTGAATCGGAATATCTAAATATAAGATAGTTACTGTAGACCATCCCGAGTTTTGTTGCCCTCCCCAAATCGGCCTTGTGCCACAATCATGTATTACTCATAACAAATAAAGAGACTCTCGTGAGGAGTGAGCAAGGGCGACAGAGACTCTGGTTCTCCGTACGACTTCAGTTCAACGCAAGCCATTATTACTTTCCTCTTTTTATCTCTTTGTATCTCTTTGTATTTGTTTGTATTTCTTCTTGACGTAATATATGTTCTTGAACTTACCACCTTGTTGACTTATTATTTTATGGTCCCATACCGGGTTCATATTATATATATATATATATATATATATATATATATATATATATATAACATAGTGATGATCCACGTATACTGTCTTAAAATGTATAGGAAAAACTACTAAAAAGTTGTAAGTTTAAAAATGTATTTTTTGACAGTATTTATTTATTATAATATTATAATAGAAATAAACAAATACTGTCAAAAAATATATTTTTAAACTTACAACTTTTTAGTAGATTTTCCTATATATATATATATATATATATATATATATATATAATACGCGTTTATGGAGACGCGTGCATTGTTCGCAGAAAAGAGTTAGAGTGACGTTGTAGTTCGGTCAATAATCTAATGGCTGGCTATTCGATTCTTCCAGTCTATACATACTAGCGACGTCAGATGTGTGGTCAGGACCCCGGCCAGGAGAATAGCCAGTTTTAAAAAATGCTTCCCTTTTTCCTGTATCCATTTTGTTTTCATGGTGATTCTTTGGGAATTTCTTACCTAAATGAAAGTAGGAAACAAATCTCAATAGATAATATGTCTTAGACTGCCAGCGACGTTATGACCCCTCTTGACCTTTCGACTAATATTGCTAGCTCCTCTGGGGTTAATTACTGTGGCTCATCTCAGAAGCGGTCCGAGTCTTTTCGATTTTAAGTTTGGAGAAAAGACTAATTAGACATTAAAGAAAATCATTCAATTCCGAAACGGTTAGCTTTGTGCTCACAGAACCAGTGATATATATCACAGAACCAGTGATATATATATATATTTTTTTTAGTCATATCACCCCGAGCAAGGCAGTAACGCCACTAATGCGCAAGGGGCTACGTAAGAGTAAAAGGATTGGAAAAGAAAGAAAGCCGGAAACCACATCCTAAACAGGAAACAAGGGATGAGCCTCTTCACCTGTTCACTAAACGTGGGTGGAGTCTATTGAACAGGTGAAAAGGCTCATCCCTTGTTTCCTGTTTAGGATGTGGTTTCCGGCTTTCTCTTCTCCATTCTATATATATATATATATATATATATATATATATATATATACAAGGCCGTAGCTGATGCTAAAAAAACACCAGGCACAGAGAAAATTGCCCAGATTTATTAGTTGACAATGTGATGACGTCATCAGTGTTATCCGTTTCCAGAAACTATGATTTTTGCTGATTTTTTCGGCTATTCCACTGGAAATTAGGCACAGAACGTGAACTAAAGCAAGAAATCGGGTTCGGATTGTTTTTTTTCTCAAAATTAATAAACAAACAGATTTTTACTGCGTTCATTCGGATGTTTCCTTCGTCTTTCTTTCTTTCTTTCTTTCTTTCTTTCTTTCTTTCTTTCTTCGTGAATTGTTTAGTTTGATTTCGGACGAAGACATTTTTCCTTGCCCGGATTTTCACTATGATTGCACGGATCGGCTCGGACCCGTGCCCGGTGTGCCCGGTAGTCAGATACAGCCATATATATATATATATATATATATATATATATATATATATATATATATATATATATATATATATTCAAAATAATAACTAAACAGACTCTGTAAGTATCTAAATCCTAAATTTATACAAAGATAAACTTTAAGAAAAACGAATAACAGACAGAATCTAATTCCGTTACCATCCGTCGCACTAAGGCGTTGGATAAGAGGGGGGAAAAAAAGAAATCCGCGGAATAAAGACAAGACATACGATACTCCGCAGTAAAGAAAAAAAAACCCAAACGGAACCAGCCACAAAAAAAGAAGAAAAAGTGCTCGATACAAATACAAACAAATGCAAAAGTACAATTGTGTGAAACCGCGGTAGGTTTTGGCTATCTTGTGATTCTTTATATATATATATATATATATATATATATATATATATATATATATATATATATTAGGCAACATATCTTCATTCAAACATGTTTCATTAAATAAGATAGACATATGTTCATTTTCATAATGATTCTTTATAGTTTTGTTATCAGTTTCTTTGTGTTAAGATGAAATTTATCAAAGAAGGCAACCTAGTTTATCTAAGGAATAGGTGTGTTTCACCATAACAAGAGAAAAGAACTTTATGGACACCCTTGTATATTAAATCAAATGCTAGGTCTACTGCAAGGAAAATTGGTTCACTGTGGGGTTTTTTCTTGTCAGAATCCATCTTGCACATTTATAAATCTACCATCCGTCTGTGCATTAAATATGCTGCAATATCTGGTATGATGCTCATGTTGAATAACACAAGATTCTTGATAAAATTCAAAGAACAATCTGTTATGTAATCGATCCGGATCTGGCATTTCGTCTTCAGTCCCTTTCCCACCAACGTGACGTAGCTTCCTTCTGTCTATTGTCACGTGTTAAGCGTAACAAAAGAAAAAAAATGATTGACCAAATCTCAGAGATAAAAATCATATACAAATATTTAATTTACCAAAACATTAAATAGAAATATTTAAAAATATACAGTTTTTGTATTCAAAAAGAAAAACAGAGTTTACTACTGGCAGGCGAAGTGTTACGAAGGGGAAGGGAAGGTCGTTTCTTAGAGATTCTTTCGGCTGGATATAAATCCTTGAATCAAGGCATGACTCTTGGAAATAGAACAATATACCAGTAGATGAAATAAAAGGCTTAGTTCGAAATTACAATCAAATGAAAAAGGCCAGTGTATTGTTACGTGTTAAGTGTAACAAAAGAAAAAAAATTGATTAACTAAAACCCAGAGTTAAATCACAGAAAAATATTTAATTTACAAAAACATTAAATAAAAATATTTAAAATATAGTTTTTTGCATTCAAATCGAAAACAGACTTTATTACTGGCAGAGTGACGGGTAAGTGTTACGAAGGGGAAGGAAGGTGTCAAATATCTTTACCCAGTTAAGATAGCGAAGAAGTTTAAGTGCTCTAGTTTCTGGAAATCCTTAAATGAGTATATAAAGTATAATTATTAGTTTGGTCATTGAAAGAGTCGAAAATATGTATTTACCCATAGAGTTCTTTGAGGTTCTCTTTCAGGTTTTAGTTGGTCGGCACTTTTCTTAGAGATTCTTTCGACTGGATATAAATCCTTGAATCAAAGCTGGAGTTGATAATGTCAGCAAATCCTTTTAACAACTAACTACTCACTTCCCAAAACCTATTTTTATAGGGGCTAACACCTAATTTGCATATTCTACAATCCTTTAGATTTCTCTAGATTTTACTAGAATTTTCTCGGACATTCTAGCATCTTCCAAACGTTCTATTTTTAATTTCCTTATTTTTACGACTACCTTATGAATTAAAACTTTTTTGGAATAACAAGTAGGACTCAACAGAATCCCTTACTACAACTTTTTAGAGATTATTAATATTATTTTTATATAGATGCATCTTCAAAGCACTATTCATGGCAACTGATCTTATGAGCATTTTTCCTTTGTGAGTCGACTGCGCGAATTTCAGCGTTCTTCTAGAATGATTTGATGTGATCGTCTCTTCTATTATAACAGTTCCTTTTCTCGCACTTTTGTGGAACTCTTTACCGATTTCTTGCTACAAAAATATGAATAAAATCTCAATTGACATCTGTCTGCTTGAATCTTGATCTATTATAGTTGTTCTTACTCACTAAAGATTCTTTTTCTTTCTCTGTACCCCCCCCCCACCTGCTTCTTAGTAGCATTATTGCCTTGCTAGGGGAGAAATGATTAAAAGAAGGAAGAAAAACCCCCTTAAAACAAGCATTCTTCCAAACATATTCACTCTCTCTTGCAAACAATTTATAATGAGATTCATAATGAGTGATTGTCTTGTGCCCACCTTGACAAAGCTTATTAAATATTTCTACTTAAAAGGTTCAATAAATTTCACTTCAGATATTGGAGGCCATGTGCATTAAATCCAAACAACCAACACTTAATAAAATCACCTTTAAATCCGGATATAACACGTTACATTGCATTTGAATACATGGTTCTGTTGTCATTTCGCGCTATCACGCGGTGTGACGTCATAGAACCGCATTGCAAATTTGAGAACTACGTTTGTTATTTTTGGTAACTATTGCCGTTGCCTAGCGGAGTTTTATGTCAACACAAAATAAAATCGTCGGTGATGGTGGATGTTATTGTATTACCGTCTAAATAACCTCTCTGAAGATGGCTCATGTGAGCCGAAAGCTTAGAAGCAAATTAATAAAAAAATATCCAAATGTTGGAGAATTTTTGTGTTTATTTTCAACTGAAATTAAAGCCAAAATACGACGTTTAGAACGACTCATGATTAAACATAATAGACATTCATTGTCTCTTATATTTAACAGTATATGTTTAGAAAATTATTTGCTATCTCGATACACTATATATATATATATATATATATATATATATATATATATATATATATATATATCCAGGTGAAGAGGACTCAAGGTTTTACTATTTTGAGTGCCACGGCATTTATTTTATTATGAACAGTGCTCAATATAATAAATATTATAGAGCTTAATATAATTATATAGTTATGAATTAATTGTACATTGCAACACGGAAATTTCTGTTTCAAGATAGATTCTCATCATCAGGCAATGTTTGATGTCGGTTGTGCAGATGATTTACATTTAAATGACAAAAACCTGGTTTAAATCATCTGCACAACCAACATCAAACATTGCCTGATAGAGAGAATATGTCTCGAAACAGAAATTTCCTTGTCGCAATGTACATTTAATTCATAACAGTATATGGTTAGAAAATTATTTGCTGCCTCGATACCCTAAATATATATATATATAAATTATTATTATTATTATTATTGAAGAGGACTCAAGGTTTTACTATTTTGAGTACCCCGGCATTTATTTTATTATGAACAGTGCTCAATATAATAAATATTATAGAGCTTAATATAATTATATAGTTATGAATTAATTGTACATTGCGACACGGAAATTTCTATGTTTCGAGATAGATTCTCTTCATCAGGCAATGTTTGATGTTGGTTGTACAAATGATTTACATTTAAATACAAAACCGAATGCACAATTAATTCATTATATATATATATATATATATATATATATATATATATATATATATATATATATATAAGCACAAAGGTTTATGTGAGAACACCGTTATGATGCTCTTATACGTCACGACTCAATATCTACCCCGATACCGAGCACCTTACGAAAACACCTTTTCTCAGTCAAAACTCTGAAAAAAAAAAACAATAACCTTGGAACAAAATATTATCACAATTAAACCCATAGCTCAGAGCTAGAATCGCCTGGGTTAAAAGCAATCGGCTGTCTAACCGTACTGATGAGCTGTGATACAGTGAAACAGATCTGTCTGCTGATGACTAATATATATATATATATATATATATATATATAATTGTAGTTTAATGAGACTTGGAGAAATTGTTCTCCGCCAATCTTTGAAGTAGAGAAATCATATTCGACAACCTTGGAAAATGAGCTTTTAATTTTTTCCCCTACGATTGTGGAGTAGACAACAGTTCTTGATAGATTCATTTTGCTTTTAAGAGATCGATTCTCACTTTGTCCGAAATAATTAGTGTAGTTTGTGACTGAGTAAAAAGAGTTTCGTCGCCGTCGTTGCTACTTTCTCCCCGGCGCGGTCTCCAGTTTTCACTGCCGAGTGTCGTCCTTCACTTTTGGGTCTCGGTCGGCGGTGAAGAAGTTTGTTTGTGTGGCTGGCCGACGTCGAGCCCCAACGACAACAACGGCCGACCTTCGGGAGATTCGAACAGCTGATGTCGCTAAAGTGGAGATGCAGTAAATAAAGAAATAAACAATCAAAAATCAATTGTTCCACATTTTATTATTATTCATTGATATTTCTTTGTTTTCTTCCTACTCTTGAGACTTGGAGAATAAATAGACTAAAATTACGGCCTTTATGAAAAATAGAAAAGAAAATGAAAAGAAAAGATTGATTTCAGCCAGGTTGAGACCTAGGTTCGAATCACGTGCAAATCCACAAAATAAAATTTGATGTCTGCAGAACATACGGCTAAAAAAAAAATCTTATAAAAAAAATGAAGATATCCTACTCATTCGGCATGTACCCGCTTATTACCGTATATACTCGAATATAAGGCGAGGATTCATTATCAATTGTTTTTTTTTTTTATAGGGATCTCACTATACACAGGTAATTTTTTTGAAGAGGATATAAATCATGTATTTTCAGGCATGACCATAAACAACTGTGCGGTATCGAAATATTCGTATTTCTTATGAGAATCATTCAATAAATAATGTGAATTTTTCGGTATAAGTACTTCTAATAGAGATACGAGGGCCATTCAGTAAGTAAGGTGAATTTTTCGGTATAAGAACTTGTACGAGGGTCATTCAATTAATAAAGTGAATTTTTCGGTGTAAGAACTTCTAATACAGATAGAAGCTTATTTTTTCTCATTTTTTTCCTTTACTTCTTTTTCAAAGGGTTTTAATGTTTTTGCAGATTGAAAAAAAAACTTTGAGAGTTTTGGAGATTAACAAAGATGGCTGACCAAGAAGCATGCTCCAGGATTGAACAGAGGTCAATTATCAAGTTTTTGGTTGCTGAAGGGTGCAAACCAGGTGAAATTCATAGGAGAATGTCAACTGTGTATGGTGCCACATGTTTCAGCCAAAAAATGTCTACAAGTGGGCTAAATTGTTTAAAGAAGGTCGAAGCAGTGTTGAGGATGAAGACAGGCCTGGGAGGCCTACAGAAGCGAGGTCTTCTGGGGTGATGGAATCAGTCAATGACCTCATTCAGTCTGACAGAAGGGTGACAGTGGATGACATTGCAAAGACTTTGAGCCTGTTGGGACAGCACACAGAATTGTCCATGATGACCTTACCTACTCGAAGGTCATCTCACACAGCAGCCCAAACAGTGCAGACCATCACGAGCTGGGTTGGGAACTGCTCTCTCATCCCCCTTACAGCCCAGACCTTGCCCCTTCAGACTTTCTGTCACAAATACAAATAAAGGTATAATTTTTTTTAAATGCACACGAAATTTATGGACATTCTGTATTTATACTCAAACTCATTCCTAAGTTGTGTATACGATAGGAGGGTGTGGTATGAAAATAAAGACGCTGCATGAGTTTAACCGTCTCCTCCTCCTCAGAAAAATCTCGGCCTCTATGTGGCTCCCCCCACTTTCAGAGCTCCACAATCACTACTATTCAATACTACACAACCTAAATTGTAATTTAGGTCCGCGTTTCATTTTGACGTCCCCAATACGTAGCTGATAACTTGTGAAACTTTTTTTTGTTGATAACCTATGCATTTTATGTTCTTACAGCCAATAGTCCTTTCTTCTTGCCTTACATTATTACCATGTCTCAGATGTCTTTGTTTCCTTCCTCGATCTGTTATTAACATCAGCGCCCTGCACTCGTCAATTTGCAGGACGGTAAGGCAATGAGCACTTGGGTCAAAGCTATCAAGTAACAGGGTTCTTGCAATCAAATAACCGGATAACGTAGTTTAGGATAAAAATGCTAGAAGTGTGTTTTGCTTTTAAAGCTGCGTAGGGAGATGGTTAATGTTTCTTTGATTCGGCCTTGTGTCATACTTAACCGAACTCCCTACACCTTAAAAGTTTTATGCAGAATTATCATCATCAGAATTATCAGAAGGTTGGTTGTCGGCAGGATGGAATGTGTGGAATAGTGTAAGAATAAAATTGACATTTTTCATTTTAAAATAGAAATTTATTAAAAGGAAAGAATAACACAAGTTGGAAGCTAATGTTCATTTAGAAACATTATTAAGAAGATAAGAGTAGAGTTCGTGTTCAGTGATAAAGTTATGGGTATCAAGAGTTGTAGAAAATGTTCGTAGTAGTAATTGTTGAAAGAGTATATGCGTATGTACGTACGTACGTACGTATGTATTCAGTCTTTGGATGGAGAAGTTGAAGTAAAAGAAATCAGCAGAAGGAAAGAGAAAGAGGACAAATGTCCGGGTCAGCTTGGAGCTTCTCTAGTTACATTTTAGCTTGTCGTCTTTGCAGCTTCCATCCCCTGACTGACTCACTGACGCTGATCGGGGCCCTTTTATTGTCATTAGATTTTCGCACTGACTCGCGAAGTCCTCAAGTCTTGCAAGTCGCCCCAATTTTTCAAAAATCAATTTAATACCTACTTGCGAATTCTGGGTTCGACTTTTTATTTAAGCACATGGTCAATCTATTTTCTATGGGAGGGACAGCTAAATAATGCCATCGTCATTAGACGAGAGTTATACGTCACAAGACGGAAGCATTCTTCACAAGACGGACGCATACGTCCTAGATAGCGACATTGCCTACTTGGTTGTGATACTTGTTAACTGTTCGTTGGTGTACGTGTATTGTCTTTTGGTTTATTATACTGAGGTATAATAAATCTCTATTAATATATACTCAGTGTTAAGAATGATTTCTTGTACTATTCTTTCTCTGTTTATCCCCTCCCGGGATATAACAATTTATATTTACTCAGCTTAGTACACGACAAGACTAAACCATCGAGCATACATACTGACAGGCACATTTTTTTTAATCGTATCATCCCGAGCAAGGCGTTAATGCCACTGATGTGCAGGGGGCTACATAAGAGTAAACAGATTAATTAGAATAGAGTGAAAAGGAAGACGAACCAGTTAGAAAGGAGCAAGAGAAGGATGGGAATACAGGTGTGATGACAATTGTAAAGGTGGAGAGAAAAGAAAGGATATACGGGGTGGGGAAAGAACTAGAGTCAAGTGATTAATAGATGAGTATTGACATTGCATTTAAATTCCTGGAGGTTGTAGCCGCCAGGAAAGCAAGAATATGGAAGCGAGTTCCACAGGCGGGAAGTGCGAGAGAAGAAGCTGCAGGAGTAGAATTGTCGTCTGCATTTGGTTAATCTAACGGTGAATGGGTGGGACCCAGTTGCCAATCTGGTTGCATGAGTAAACACCTGTTGAGGAGGCACTAGTGACTTAAGTTCTTCTTCTTCATGTGCCGTGTCCCTTCAGGACGTAGGCGATCGTGGACTTCCATTTGATTCTGTCTCTCATCGCTCTCAATATTTTTTCCTCTTGGTATCTTTCCCAAACCACGACTCCGCCATCCATTTGCGCAAGCCTATCAAATATGTCCCGCGCTGATTTCACCTCTTTCCTTCTATCCTTCCTGTAAGTATTAAGTTCTCCAGACCCTCTTTCCTCATTATGTGTCTCTTCCTGATATTAAGTATGAGTTTTCTTCTCATTTGCATCCTCCCCAACACCTCATCGTTGCTCACGTGCTCAGTCCATGGTATCCTCAGCATCCTTCTGTAAAACCACACTTAAAGAGCAATACAAATGCAGAAGAACCTTTATTTGAGCTTTATAGACTACGCAAAGGCGTTTCACAAAGTACGCAACAAATACAGGCACTATGTAAAGAGAAAAGAAGTATAAATCGTCACAGTATGGTTGACTCTATTTAATCGTCTATAATTAAATTTATGAAAGCGGCACAGATAATCAGAGCAAGAGTCGTCGTCTTCTTTCATGTGCCGTGTCCCTTCAGGACGTAGGCGATCATGGCCCTCCACATCACTCGAACCCTCCTAGCTCTTAACACTCTTTCTTTTGTTACCCTCCACAAACCCTGCCCTGCATCCATTTGCTCGAGCCCATCAAGCATGTCATGTATTGCATTCCCATGTCTCTCTTTCTCTCTATCTGTCCTGTGAGTATCAGATTCTCCAAGCCCTTCTTCCTCCTTACATGTCCCAGAAACTTTATCTGTATTTCCTGATGTTAAGTATCACTTTCCTTTTCGTTACCCTCCTCTCCAAAATCTCGTCGTTGCTCACACGTTCCGTCCAGGGTTTAAAATTACAAAGCACTTTACAGAAGAACAAGGTCTTGGGTATAATGGTAAAATGCATCCGGAAACAAGGCCTCTGATTAGGAGGTTGTGAGTAGCATGGAACCACCTTTTAATTGCTGTTGTTTCCAGGTACCCCCTCACCTGTAGTGGTAGCACCTGTTAGGGTCCCAGCTATGGGCAAATAAACCCCAAACTGGGGTCAAAACACTATGAAAGTATAAAGATAGACTTTTATAAAAAAAAAAAAATACATAAAAATAGACTTTTAAAATATATATATACCTTTTTGAAGGAAAAATATTACCAACAATACATTTTTGAAGAAAAAAACTATTGCCCTGGTACATTTTTAAAAAGAAAAATTATTACCAGCAATACATTTTTGAATACAAAACTAGAAGACATCTTCAGTTTTCTAAAATAAAAATAATTAAAAAAAATTTTTTTTCATCAAAATCTGACTAAATCCACCTTCTTACTATAACCGAACATAAAAAAAACACCTTAAGATCATACCTTTTTTGGCATTAAATAACCCACAGAGGTGTTGATATGCCGTTAAACAAAACTCAAACTCAAACAAAAGAATAAAAAAGAGAAAAAAGGTTTAAATGCCAAAAGGTATTACCGTCGAGAGGTCCGGGCCGTATAGAGGGCATCTGAAAAGGGAAAATTACAACATATGCATCGGACAGATAAGGGAAGATTGTTAAAACAGCAAATAATAGATGTTGCTTCTCGTATCATTTGCTTGGCGTATTATTTCGCTTCTTAATGCATGCAGTGATCTGAACCGGGGAGAAAACAGGCACACTTGCACATTGTGGTTCGCTAATAACTACGTAAAAGATTTCTGGTCGATTGTGCAGATGAATTCCATGAGGGCAAGCCAGATAAATAGCTTGGGGTGTTCAGAGCACTCAGTCGAGGCAGGATCAGGTTAGGACTGATTATAGAAAAAAAAGTCCTTTCGAAACGGAATTTGGTTGTCTCAGCGTCTAACAAGGAAAGTATAAACGGGAGAACTGAGACGTTGGGGAACATGAGGGTGAGTGAGGCTCGTTAGCATAATTGGGTCAGTCAGTAAAGTGCCATACGTGATTCAGCAGGTTGCCATTACTTTCTGCGGTAGACTGGTTGTCAGCCAAGGTTATAGAACCCAATCTGTCCTATTATTTAACCCATAACTGGAAGGAGAAGAGATAGATTATATTACATGATTAAGTATGATTAGTGGGGGATCAGTTTATTACTTCATGACTATAGAAAACCGATCCCCCATTTTATGCTCAGTGGAATTTTTGATTATGTTTCCAACTATTATATTCAGTCAGTCAGTTAAGTGTCATACATGATACACGCTTTAGGCGATCATGTCTCGAAAGATACATGACTAACTGGGCAGAAGATTATCCCGCAGTAGGTAGCCATTACTTTCTGCGGTAGACTGGTTGCCAGCCAAGGCTATAGAACCCAGTCTGTTCTGTTATTTAACCCATAACTGGGAGGAAGAGACGGATTAATACCTTTTCCAATGGTATTTGTGCGTATGTAAATGCAACGAATTTAACTGGAATTCGAACTCGGCTCCCCGATTTCTCGTTCCGAGCCGAAGCAGAGTGTTAAGAGACAGAAAAGCTTTATTAGAAACAAAGAAAAAATACCGAACTGGTTAGATAATATCTGTTTTGCTGTATGGCAGCGAATGTTGGCAACAATCTCTTCCAAGATGAAGAAGAGTCTTGAAGCAGCAGAAACGCGATTCTAATGAAAAATGCTGAGGATAACATGGGCCGAACATAAGACGTTTTAAAGAAAGTTATACTTAACAGAAAAGTAGTTGAAATTTCTGATGCACGTAATGAGGAAGGAGGGCTTGGAGAACCTGATACTCACAGGACAGAGGAAAGCAGTGCGTACATGATGAATTTGAGCAAATGGAACAGCGTTTGGGAGAAATAACAAAAAAATAAAAAAATTATAAAGTGTTACAAGCAACAGGAAGACGGGGAGAGTCATGATCGTCTATTTCATGAGGGGGCATAGTATATAAAAGAAGAAGGATTTAAATAGTTTTATTGTTTTGTGTTTATTAAGCGTCAAGTGATGGTGTCAACTATCGCGTGAAACCCGGGCCTTTGATTGGCTGTCTGGTGTCGCTGTTAAGAATTAATCTGCCTAATGATAAAAAGGCGCTCTGCTTTCCATGGCCAATCAATGAGAGAATTGGACTGACGCTGATTTGCCGGACAATACGTGCAATTCATTTTGACCAGATTAAGACGCCCGCCAGGGGAATGAAATGACGGATAGAGAGTGAGCGGCCGGATGATTTAATGGCGGTGGAAGTGAAATGATAGGGAAGGGCGAAGAGAGGAAGGAAAAGAAAAGAAAAGAAAAGAAGAAAAAAATAAGACGAGAAAAAAAAAAAAGAAGGGAACAAAGGGAATGAAAGAAAAAATTAAGTGTAAAGAGAGAAAGAAAGAAAGATAGAAATTAAAATTGGAAAGAGAGAGACGAAGAGAAAAAAATATGGAAATTATGAGAGAGTGATAAAAAAAGATAGAGAAAAAAGAATACAGTGGGGAAGAGAAGAACTCCCAATGGAAGGGGAGAGAGAAAGAGAGAGAAAGAGAGAGACAGAGAGAGAGAGAGAGAGAAAGAGAGAGAGAGAGAAAGCTTGTTAGAGAAGAGCTAGTAAAAGTTAAAAATAGAAGAAATGGGTAAAGGAAGAAAGAGACGGATAGATGTCGGAAAGCAGGAGAGAGAGGGAGAGAGTGATGAAAAAGACGAAGAGAAAAATAGAAATTGATTAATTACAAAGAGAGATAGAAAAAGAGCACAAGTTGAAAAGTCGAGGGGGGGGAGAGAGGAAAAGAAAAAGAGGAAAATAGACGAGAAAATACAAAAAGAAAAGAGAAATGAATAATTAGAAAAATGAAAGAAACACAAATGGTAAGTGAAAGAGAGAGAGAGAGAGAGAGACAAAGAGAGAGAGGGGGGATAGAAAGATAGAGTAAGAAATAGCAGACAAAATTTGAAGAGAGTAATAGAAAGGGTAATAAAAGAGGAGAGAAAATAAAGAGAGGCCGAGCAAGTTAAAAAGAGGAAAAGAGGAAAAGAAAAAGAAAAATCTTCACCTATTAAATATTCAGAGAATAAGTGTTTAAACATTAAATGTTTATGATTGCATGCTTAAAGGTATCAACTAGTTCTTCTTCTGTGTCTTGTCCTTTCAGGACGTAAGCGAACATGGCCTTCCACGTCTCCCTATCCCTGGTGACTCTTGACTCACTTTCTCCTGTAACATCTCGCAGCCCCCGTCCTGTCATCCATCTGCTCAGGCCCTTCAAATATGTTATCTGCTGCTTTCCCCTGTCTCTTTTCCCCTCTATCTGACCCGTTAGTATTACGTTCCTCATTGCATGTTCCAGGAACTTTAGCTGTCTTTTACTGACGCTCAATATTAATTTTCGTTTCCATCCTTTCCAAAACCTCATCATGTTCGGTCCATGATATCCACAGCATCCTTCTGTAGAACCACATTTCAGTTGTTTCAAGTTTTTCCTTCATCTTTGGTGATATTGTCCAGCATTCACTGTCATATTGAGGAACTGATATCGCATAACAATCCAGTACTCTCTTCTTTGTTTCTACACCTTATATAATAATACACCACAAAGCAGGACCAAGCAAAGTCAAAGCATGCAACGACATCGATCACTTTCATATGATTACGTGTCACAGCGATCATCCCACATCTCAACCAATGACAAACACGGCAAGCAATGAATACGTCATGAAACGTCAAAAACAAATACGGACTATGCAAATATCCCACACAGGACGGATCAGTCAGAAAAACAGTAGCTTGTAACAAAAGGACAAAACACATTTCTACAACAATTAACACAACCGATAAATAGTAAACGCAAATTCTACTCCAGCAACTTCTTTTCTCGCACTTCCCGCCTTTGGGATTTCCTTTCCGGCTCATCCCTTGTTTCCTGTTTAGGATGCGGTTTCCGGTTTTCTCTTTTCCAATCTTTTCTCTCTTTTCTTTTTTTTTTTTTTTTTTTGGGAGTAGATAGACTAAACAATCGCCCGGTTCACACTCCATCCACGTCTGTTGAACAGGTGAAGAGGCTCATCCCTTGTTTCCTGTTTAGGATGTGGTTTCCGGCTTTCTCTTTTCCAATCTTTTTACTCTTACGTAGCTCCCTGCGCATCAAGGGCTTTATCGCCTTGCTTGGGGTGATATGATTAAAAAAAAAATACTTGCTTTCCCGACAGCCATAATCTCCAAGAATTTAAATATAAAGTCAATAGTCATTTCTTGTCTCACTAACTTACATCCTCTCTCTCATGCTTTTTTCTCCGTCTACCCCACTCTCATCAGTGTTCTCTTCCTTCTCATACTCTCTTTCTGACACCTCCTGTAATCCTATCACTCTTTCTCATAACTTTCCTCCTATGTAACCCCCTGCACAACAGTGGCAGTAAAATGCCTTGCATGAGGCCACACGATTATATAAAAAACAAAAAAAATAAATAAAAAAAAACAAAAAAATAAAAAAAGAAACTACTAATTCCGACAGCGACACACAAAAACACACGAAAACAAACCACGCGAAAGAAAATATGAATTCCTAAAAAGAAATTAATGAAAAAATGCAACTCCACCGACTTGGGAGATATCATGGTGTCAGTCAAGTAGTTAAGTGCCATACGTGAAACACGCTTGGGCGATCATGTCTCGAAAGAGACATGACTGACTGGGCAGAAGATTATCCCGCAGTAAGTTGCCATTGCTTTCTGCGGTAGACTGGTTATCGGCTAAGGCTATTGAACCCAATCTGTTCTATTATTTAACCCATAACTGGAGGGAAGAGACGGATTAATACCTTTCCCAAGGGTATTTGCGCGTAAGTGAATGCAATGAATTCAACTGGAATTCGAACTCGGCTCCCCGATTTCTCGTTCCGAGCCGATATCCACTGCACCATATGATGCACTGCAAACAAAACAATGCTAAAAAACTGAAGCTGTAGAGAGATGGTTAATGTTTATTAATTCGGCCTTGTGTGAAGCATTACCGAACTTCCTACAGCTTACAAGTTTATTTGTTATTATCAGAAGGTTTCATCAGAATTGTTGTAGTCGGTTGGAATGTGTGTGGAAAAGTGTGGAAGAATAAAAATATACATTTTTCATATTAAAATAGAAATTTATTAAAAGAAAAGTATAACAAGCATTACTAGAAATTAATGTTCAGTGAGAAAGTTAAAGGTATCAAGAATTGTAGAAATGTTCGTAGTAGTAATTTGTTAGGGTTTATGCGTACGTATGTAAGTATGCATGAGTGTTTGTTTGATAGGAATGTCTTTGAATGGAGAAGAATTAAAAGGAATCAGCACACGAGAAAGAGGACAATTTGCGACGCGACCTTATGTCCAGGTCGACTTGAAGTTTCTCTCGTTACATTTTAGTTGTGTCTCTCTCTTGCTGCTCCCATTTGACTGACTGACGCTGATCGAAATCATTTATAGTCATCTAGATTTTTCGAACTGGATCGCTAAGTCCTTTTTGGTCTTGCAAATCGCTTCCATTGGTCAGAAAATCAACTCAACATCTACTCGCGAAATCCTGTTTCGATTTTTTCTTTAACCACATGGTCAATCTTTTTTCCATTTAGCAAGTCCAGGATTTCACACGTTATTGTGAATCTTTGTAAAAGTGAAGAAGAAGTTTGCTTTTAATTCTTAATTTCCTATCCGCCACAAAACTACGGCGACAAGTGGGAAGACATATTGAAATACATGCAAACAATTATACAAGCAGCAGCCAACAACGTTAACACCGAAGCGAAAGAAATACCAATCTGGGAACAGCTCTTCTTCCCTTCAGGACGTAGGCGATCATGGCTTTCAATGTTTCCCGATCCCTGGTAGCTCTGAGTACGCCTTCTCCTGTTACACCATGCAATCCTCGTTCCGTCATCCACCTGATTAAGTCCTTCAAATATGTTATCCGTTGCTTTTTCCTGTCTCTTTTTCCCTCTATCTGACCTATTAGTATCAGGTTCTCCAATCCCTCCTTCCTCATTGCATGTCCCAGGAACTTCGGCTGTCTCTTCCTGATGCTCAGTATTAATTTACTTTTGTTTCCATTATTTCTAAGACCTCATCATTGCTCACAAGCTCGATCCATGATATTCGCAGAATCCTTCTGTAGAACCACATTTCAGTTGCTTCAAGTTTTTCCTTCATCTTTGATGATATTGTTCAGCATTCACTGCCTTAATGGAGAACTGACAACACATAGTAATCCAGTACTCTCTTCCTAGTTTCTAGTGAAATTGTCCTGTTTCTTAATAATTTACTCAACTTCGGAAATGCTTCCTTCGCCATGCCAATTCGCCTTCGGATCTCTCTGTCGCACTTTCCGTCTTCTGTTATAACGCTTCCCAGGTATTTAAATTTTTGTACCTGCTTCATTCTGGTATCCCTGACTTGTATTTGGCATTTTGGGCTGCCCTTTTTACTGATGACCATGCATTCGTTTTTCGTTCAGTTTATTTCTAGTCCTTTCTTGCTACTTTCTTCAGCTATCTTCTGTAGGAGTTCTTGTCGTTTCCTTTCTGTGTCTGCTATCAGCACTGTATCATCTGCGTACCTTAGGTTGTTTAAATTGTGGCCTCCGATTATGAATCCAGGTATAACTTCTAGGGTCCTCAAAACGAAAAAGAATATTTTCTAAACGACAGAAACAGATACCAGAACGTGTTTAAATCTCTCAACATATTCAAAGAACGGTGTGAACACCATGGAATAAACGTACCTAAATTCGCTAAAGAAGCATTTGAAGTATATCACAAAATCTAATCAAAGATCAACTGCCTACACATCAGCGGAATCGGTAACTCGGGGAAAAGCTAGATATTGAGATTCATCAATAACGGACTGATGAATTGCGGCAGAATGAGATGCCAGGCCTCCGATGACTTTACCTTTGGAAGCTGTATAAAAAAACTTAGAAGAAGGTAAATTTATTCTGGAAGGTACGAAAACATACGTAAATATAAAATTGAATTGAAAGCTAAATGATTAAATTTACTATTTCCAGTAAACAAAATACTCTGGTGCATTTCAAACAAAAATTATATTCATTGGTATCTAAAATTTCAAGATTTTAAACTTTTTCAATTTTTCGGCTATTTTTGAGCGATTGACAGATTTGTAATCACAAGTTAATTCTCGGATTTAATAATCTTGCAAAAATTTCATATACATCTGTGACACGTTATTTTTTTTGGAAAATTAATAAATTTAAAGTTAAATTAATCTGATTTACACAAGTATTACTTATTTATAGCATGAAATTTAGAGTAAAACTATTTTTTAAACACAGTGTGTTGATTATTCTGACCTTTTATTCGTATATTTAACATGTGATGACAGCAAGAGAGATAGGAGATAAGATAAATTTATGACGACCGGAGTTGACAAAATTGTGTAAACACATGACCATTTAATTTACATATAGAAATTTCCATACAAATAAAATATTCAAATACACAAAAAATATTTAGAATTATGTTAAAAATACTAATGCACGACGATCTGTATTAAACTTTTCAATTTTCGATTAGTGAATATAGTCTTCACTTAATAAACTAACGCCAATAAAATTTTAAAATATTTTAAAAATACTTTTGAAACATTACAAATTATTATAATTAAAAAAATGAAAACAATTTTTTAAAATATTTCATTATTAATTGAATTTTTTTCTTCAGACTATAATGTTCTTAATATAATTTATTAAAACAGTTAAAAGTTTATCAAATTAAAGTTTAATTGCATTTTTTATTTTACTATTCGGAGCAGATTTTTAGAAATAAAGGCAAATTGTTTGAAAAAATAAAAGATGATTTACTTTCTACAATGAGACCTGCGTTTTACTAATAAAACCAATTTTCTCAACAAAATTTACTTTCTCAAAATTTCATGAATTTACGGGGAAGTAGAGTAACAAATGTAAAAAAATATTTTTACCAAGATTTTTTGAAAAAATAATTTCAAAAATAATTTCATTCATTTTTTAATAAGTCCTGAAAGTTTTATTTAAATCCGACAATTCTTTGATTCCATTGTAAACTCTCCTAACAACTTGGTTATTCACTAACGAAAATCAAAGCAAGATTTTTACCAGAATTTCGAACGTGTTAGAAAGGATTTAAACATTTTAAGAAATAAATAAATAAATATACTTTGATCTTTCCTCTTCATAATAACATAAACATTTTGATGGAAAAACTTCGTTTTTATTAAGTTTGGGTCCGTTTATGTTTATATTATGCTGTTTGTTTAGTGATTTAGTGGGGGTATATACCTATATATACCTATACCTATAAACGCAAAGTAATTAACTATGATTAATTATAATTGGCAGAAATGCTCAACAATCAGAATTAACAAAGTTTGCAATAAACAATAACAAGAGAAATAAAAGTAAAGAACAGAGTAAAAATAATATTAAATAAGCAAACAGTATATTCAAGGCAAATTAACATAAATAAATACAAGAGTTATAAGGCAAATGATTCACAAGCTAAGAATGTTGTCCCTGATAGCCACTAACGCCGAGACTAAGAAGTTGATCAAAGTTAGCAAGGATTCCAAGAATGAAGCTTTAAAGAACCCTAACATCGCCGCCAAGCTGTTGGCTAAAAAAAGTAACGCCATGTGGTACATCCTACTGGGCAACAGGAAGACAGTAAAGATTTGTCCGAAAGCATCTTCACAAAAAAATTGGTGAGAATGTAGACGTAATACGTATGCACCCGGATGACAAACGTTACACTGCACAGGGTGCCCATGGACATCCCAGACGACCATTTGGGGGCACTAAGTAATAAATTCCCGGTAATGATCCCTGACATTGCATTCATCACTGAAGGCGTTTTCTACGAGAACAATATCCCTGATAACCACTAACGCCGAGACTAAAAAGTTGGTCAAAGTTAGCAAGGAATCCAAGAATGAAGCTTTAAAGAACCCTAACATCGCTGCCAAGCTGTTAGCTAAAAAAAGTAACGACATGTGGTACATCCTGCTGGGCGACAAGAAGACAGCCAAAAAGTTGGCCGAAAGCATCCTCACAAAAAAATTGGTGAGGTGGTAGACGTAATACATGGGCACCCGGACGACAAACATTACACTGCACAAGGTACCTATGTACATCCCAGACGACCATTTGGGGGCTCAGTTTGCCTAATACGGAACAGTCAGAATTGTCTCACCAGTAATGAGTTGAACATTGGGCTTCAGATAATAGTGACCCGAAAGAACTTTCTTGACATTCTGACCCGCTACTGTGCCGTGGGTGGGAGGCGGATCTTCGTCATAGTGAAGGAAAGGAGACCACAGTGCTGGACTTTTCGCGCCAACGGACGTAGTAATCCGGCACCTCAGTCCAATACATCAATACTGGAGGAATCAATAGGGTCAGAAAGAACCAAGACTCCGAGGGTCAGGAATGCAAAGAAGTAAGGAGGGGAACAAAGACTGTGCCATCCTTCCACTCTCCAGCAGGATGTTCAAAACCGGGAGGAGCGACCAAAGACACAAAAAACAGCAAAAGAAACAACCCCAGCAGCAACCACAAAATTAAAAACAGCAGCAACAGTTTCTCAGCAGAAGCAGCAGCAGCATGGAGAGCAGCAGTAGCTTCCTCAACACTGACAGCAAGAGCTACAGCAGCCACAACTATACCAGCAGCTACAACTTCAAGAACAAGAGATGGAGATTCAACTACCGTAATTAGACCTCTACATGGAGGTGGAATAGGTGCCTCCACCTAGGTCCTTTGAAAAAATCGATGGAGGATGAAGAGAAAAAGGAGTCAAGAATAAAAACGGTATAGTCTAAGTAAAGCAAAGAAGTCCATGAAACAAGCAAAAAACCTCGTCTCCGGCGTCAAGCTAAAGGTATCTGACCTTATTACTACCGCCAAAGATACATTTTCCGATTTCAAGATGGTGCATGTAGCGTTATCTGAGTTCACAAAAAAGGCAAAACCTTGTTCAGCGAGGACTTTTTCTTTTTTCTTTTTTGTTCCACCCGAAATTATAGCTGTAAAGCTAACTTTCCTGACGGATGCCGGTGGTATTGTTAAAGACGGACGGGTTACGGCCAACATACGTTCGGAAAGCCCAGGAGAATTCCTCGGTGTCCGGACTCCGGCAGAGTTTTTTCCAGTGTGTGCTTAGACGCTAAAAGTTATCAAATTAGCATGCTTGAATGCAAGGGGCTTCAGAAATCAGAGTAAGACGGCCCACATTTTTTTTTAATCATATCACCCCAAGCAAGGCAGTCCGCTGTCACTATAGCGCAAGGGGTTACATAGAGCGATTGGGTATAGGAAATGTCAGAGGGAGGGTGATAGACGAGTTAGGAGGTACGTAGGGAGAGTGTTGGAGGGAATGGGTGCGAGTTAGTGTGTTAGGAGGTGTCTATTGACCTTACATTTAAACTCCTGGAGGTGTGGCCGTCGGGAAGCAATCCTGCGGAAGGGAATTCCACAGGCGGGAAGTGTGAGAAAAGAAGCTGTTGGAGTAGAAATTGCGGTTACATTTCGTCGGTTTCACTGTAAAGGGGTGGGACCTAGTTGCCAATCTAGTATCTCGTGAAAATTCACACCTAGGGGGCACCAGTGATTTAAGTTCATCCGAGCAGAAGCCGTGAAAGTACTTATAGAAGAGGCACAGTGAAGCCACGTTACGCCGGTAAGAGAGTGACTGCAGGCGGTCAGCTAAGTTGGTATCGATCACATTACAGATTCTCCGCTGTATTTTGTCAAGAAGCCCGAGGAGAATAGCAGGGGCACCCGACCAGATGTGGCAGCAGTATTCAATAACTTCGTGGTTTTCTGTCTTTCGGTGTGGATGCGGCTAGGATCCAGGAGACTCACGTTGTTTGCAACGTTGCTGCTCATGTATCGTCTAGCGACTTTTTTTTTTTTGTCTATTCGATGGCCAAAAGTGTTACCTTACTGGTGAAGAGTTCCTGGGTGCGAGGGGATCTGTCGACGCGGATTTGAGCAGTTGGTCGTGACCTAAATTGCCATGAAAAGGGGTTTGTTTTGAGTCGTTGCGGTTTATGCATTCAACAACGAGCAGGATTTCCAAAACCGATTTACCAAGGAGCTTAGTCTTTGTGAGAAAGAGTTTCATAGTTATTTATTTAGCTGGCTTTCTTTGACTCGCGTCAATTGAAGCGGCTGGCTGTGAGTTTGAGGTCACAGAGGACGATGTCCACGTGGTATTGAATAAACTCGGTATTGGCAAGTCTCCGGGACTTGATACTCTGTCCTACGAATTGTAAAGCATTGTGAGTGAGAATTAGATGATTACAGGCCCATAGCTTTGCTAAACACAGAGTTAAGGAATTTTGTTAAGTTTACAATCAGCTAGCGAGATTTCGTTAGGGGCGGAGCACACCTGAGTTTGAGTTTGAGTTTGAGTTTGAGTTTTATTTAATGACATATCAACACCTCTGTGGGTTATTAAATGCCAGAAAGATGGGGTTTTATGGTATTTTTTAATGTTTGGTCGTAGCGAGAAGGTTGATTTACTCAGATTTTTATTTTTTTATTTTAGAAAATTGAAGATGTCTTCTAGTTTCATATTAATAAAAGATGGGGATTTAAGTTATTTTTTTAATGTTTGGTTGTAGCATGAAGGTTGATTTAGTCAGATTTTGATTTTTTTGTTTTAGAAAACTGAAGATGTCTTCTAGTTTCATATTAAAAATGTGTTGCTAGAAATGAAGCTTTTCCTTCAAAAGTATATTATAACAAAATATTTGTGTTGGCAACAATAAAAACGCCCACAAATCATTAAAAAAGTTTAATAGAATATTTTAGTTTTAGAATTCCTTCATGTGTAGTGCAAAGTCACGAGATGTTAAAATGAAGGGAATTCAACTGTTTCTTTGAACTTTTTTTATGTATGTTAGTCTGTTTTAGAATTCCTTCATATTCGTTTGTTTCGTCTTTTTGCTTTGATGAAGTCCATCACAGGACGAAACGCGTTGGCGATTTTAATACAGTTTTCCTCTTGTCTTTATTTTATTCAACCATATATATATAATAACAACTATAGTAATTATAACAATATTAATAGTAACAGAAATAATTCTGCTAATACTAGTAATTGTTATACTATATTTAAGATCGTCTTGAATAACCCACCGAGGACGAACTCGGAGGGAAAAGGAGGGGAAGTAAAAAAAGAAACAAACGAAGTACACGAACAAAAAGTCAAGCACTCGTAGGAAAGAAAAAAAAAACCCAAAATGAAAACCCTAACACTAAAGCGCTCAATACGAAAGTAGAGCAACAAAGACACAAAACAGAAAGATTTTCTGTTTTATATATATATATATATATATATATATATATATATATATATATATATATATATTTCTCTTTTCAAATCTTCTCACTTTGTTTTTTTTTTTCAATTGGAGTAGATAGATCTATCTATCGCCCGGTTCACACTCCACCCACATATATTGAACAGGTTAAGAGGCTCATCCCTTGTTCTCAGTTTAGGATGTGGTTTCCGGCTTTCTCTTTTCAAATCTTCTCACTTTGTATGTTTTTTTCAATTGGAGTAGATAGATCTATCTATCGTCCGGTTTACACTCCACCCACGTCTATTGAACAGGTTAAGAGGTTCATCCCTTGTTCCCTGTTTAGGCTATGGTTTCCGGTTTTCTCGTTTCCAATCTTTTCACTATTACGTAGCTCCCTGCACATCAGTGGCGTTACCGCCTTGCTCAGGGTGATAATATTTTAAAAAAAATATAAAGAATAGCTAGAGAGCCAGACAACCTAATTAGGTTTCACCTAAACGGATCGTCAGGGAAAGCTGGCTAACAAGGAAAGAAACAAACGACAAGTATATTCAATCAACCCATTTGATTTCATTTCCTTTATACTTGTCGTTTGTTTCTTTCATCGTTAGCCAGCTTTCCCTGACGATCCGTTTAGGTGAAACCTAAGTAGGTTGTCTGGCTAACTAGGTATACTTCACTTATTCCGCTCTACCTAAATATTGAGGGCTTTTTTGTTAGTTGATTATTCGTGTCGTTTTTTTCTTTGGCCTACGTGCTGACTCGGTCTGAACTCTTTAGACTGATGTTCATGTTCTTAACTCTTTCTTTTTTAAAACCATTTATTCCTTCTTCGTAGAAACGTGGAAGGTTTTTCGACACGAGTATAGTTATTATCTCTTATATATATATATATATATATATATATATATATATATATATATATATATATAAATTATATCATAAATAAAACGCTTATTTAATAAATAAAATATTCTAAAATACTAATACTAATACGGGGGGGGTATAATGACATATCGTATAGTCTCTTCTTTTCTCTTTCTCTCTCTCTCTCTCTTCTCTTTTATCTTTCTTTTTTTACTTTAATGAACAGCTTCGGTTCTCGTCTTCCATTTCTCTGACTGTTGGGAATGATATGTTTTTGGTATCAGGCTTTCTTTTTTCTTCAGAGATCCCTGAGTGCAACGGCTATATTCTGTGATAGACCATCTTTGTTACATTCTCGACAACTGGAACGATGTGACTTGTTTTCTGCCTCAGGGACTGTACAGTCTTGCCTAATTTCTTAGAGTCGCAATTAGTCTGACTTAACCTGTCGAGATTCAGCCGGCTACTGATTATTTTTTTCAGTCCACCTCGTGGTCTGCGTATTTTAGCGCTAAAATTTCCGACTTGCTGATTGGTTATCCTCAGCCAATCGCTTCACTTCTTTTGTCTGGTTTATGGCTTATGTATGATATCGGAGGTGGGTGTGTATATGTTGCTAGCTTGTCTGTGATATGGGAAGGAGTGGGTATTTATTGCCGGCTTATATCCGTAACAATATATATATATATATATATATATATATATATATATAATAAATTTTAGTTTAGACACACCACCTGAGGAGACATCATTTCAATCTCGAAACAAAATGTACATTTTGTAGAGGATAAAAATTTGTACATGTTCTAAACTAAAATTTATAATAAATATTCAAAGCTCTATATTATATATCGAGCACTGTTTTAAATTAATGTTTTGGACGTTGTAAATTTTTCTTCGTTCCTTATTCACTCGTATTATATATATATATATATATATATATATATATATATATATATATAAAGTTTCAATAAAGTCAACTGACATGGGACTTTGATTAAGTTATATAATTAATTTTTGGGGGTTTCGTACGAGTTTGTTTGTTTGTTTTTTTCCTGGACACAAAGTGTAAAACTGTCCAAAAATAAAAGGCTTGTACAAAAATAAAAAAAAATTAAATAAAAAACTTACTCATTGTCTCTTGTCAATCGTCTTTATGGAAACTTGTAAAAAAGAGGGATTGCTGTCTTGATATGCAATATCTATCTATCTATATATGTTCCCTTTCCTATCTATCTATCTATCTATCTATCTATCTATCTATCTATCTATCTATCTATCTATCTATCTATCTATCTATCTATCTCTGTTTCCTATCTATCTATCTATCTATCTATCTATCTATCTATGTTCCCTTTCCTATCTATCTATCTATCTATCTATCTATCTATCTATCTATCTATGTGTGTCTATGTGTGTGTGTTTGCAAATCATTTCAGATTGAGTGTATCTCTATAGGAACGAAATGACCAAAAAGACCATAGGAAAAAAAATTGTAACTTTTACTTAGGAATAGCTTTTCCTCTTGCTTTTTTTTATTCATAATATATATATTCGAGCCGAGTTCGAATTCCAGTTGAATTCCTTGCTTTCACTTACGCACAAATACCCTTGGGAAAGCTATTAATCTGCCTCTTTCTTTCAGTTATGGGTTAAATAGCAGGACAGATTGAGTTCTATAGCCTTGGTTGGTAACCAGTCTGCCGCAGAAAGTAATGGCAACCTACTGCGAGATAATTTTCTGCCCAGTCAGTTGTGTCTCTTTCGAGACATGATCGCCCAAGCCTGTATTACGTATGCCACTTAACTGACTGAATATATATAAACCTAAAACCCCTTCACACCCTACCCCAGGGCCTTCGCCATTTGGAAAAAAAACAATGTCGCTGACGTGACGAAGAATCTCTATTAGAGATCCTATGTCGAAATATACATCCGACACCTTTGAATTTTGAAAATTTTCTCTAATATATATATATATATATATATATATATATATATATATATATGTAGATAGATAGATAGATAGATAGAGAGAGAGAGAGAACTGGAGAGAGAGAAATGGTGAGAGAGAAAGAGAAAGAGAGAGACATATTGAGAACACATTAGATAATTGGGGAGACAATTATTTTATAGATTTCATGAACAGGACTTTCCTGCCAAATGAATTCTTAAATTGAATGTTGACATTTAATTGGCGTCGTATTTGGCCGAGCAATAACCGTATTCGGCGCTCATGTCACACTGTTCGATGTTCACCGTAACCCGATTGATAGGAATTTATTAATTAATATTTAAATTTCACACCAATTTTTTTTTTTGTTTTTACTGAACAGCGACATCAGATGAAACGATCACTTTTATCGCTTGTTAAAATTTCCGCACATTTTCTTTACTTTCTTTCTTTCTATTTCGTTTTTTGCTTTTTTCTTTCTTTTCTTCGTTTACTGTGCAGTTTTCTTTCTTGATAATCAATTGTTCAATTGGTCGGCCATTTTGGATTGTGTTAATAATATTCTTTTTACTTAGTTTTTTGTCTTTTTCTTATCGTGAATTATTATTATTGCTTTTGCAGTTATTAACGCGGTTCATTGTGATTCTCGGCGCACATAATGCGGGTTGAACAAGAAAATTGCGAGCGTGGTGATGGGGGGGGGGTTGATGTTTTGCGATTGAGCGACATCAGATGAGAGAATCTTGCTCAGGTCTCGGGGGTCGCGCGTTGTCAAGCCAATTAAATCAAATGAGGGCGGCCACAACAAGAGAGGTGGTCGGGTTAGGGTTAGCGAACTCGTCTTGTTAACCATTTCAAGATCACCCACCCATCCTCAATGAGTGGGTGATCTTGTATGTCAATAGCACCCATTGAGAGCCACACACACACACACACACACACACACACATACACACACACACACACACACACACACACACACACACACACACACATATTTATTCATTTGGCGCACAAAAAATATCCATCTTACTTCCTCTCGCTTTCTCTCTTACAGAGAAATAAACAATAGTACGCACCTATATATACACAAATAGGAAATAGATATATAAATGTGTGCTTATATATATATGTGTGTGGGTGTAAGTTTAAACACACACACGTTATATAAAATATATTCATATACATATATATATATATGTACACACAACAAAATCTCGACTAATTTTGGTTCCAACTGCAAGACAAAGACCGACGAAAACATCTTTCAGTTAAGTGCCATACGAGACACACACTTTGGGCGATCATGTCTCAAAAGAGACATGACTGACTAGGCAGAAGATTATCCCACAGTAGGTTACATTCTGCGCTAGACTGGTTGCCAACCAAGGCTATCGAACCCAATTAGTTTTATTATTTAACCTATAACAAAAAGGAGAAGAAATAGATACATTATTATATTAAGTATAATTAGTGGGGGATCAGTTTATAACTTCATAACAATAAAAATCCGATCCCCCACTTTATGCCCAGTATAAGTTTTAATTGTTTCAGACAATAATATTCAGTCAGTTAAGTGCCATACATGATACACGCTTTGGGCGTTCATGTCTCGAAAGAGACATGACTGACTGGGCAGAAGATGATCCCGCCGTAGGTTGTCATTACTTTCAGCAGTAGACTGGTTGCCATCCAAGGCTACAGAACCCAATCTGTCCTATTATTTAACCCATAACTGGAGGGAAGAGACGGGTTAATACCTTTCCCAAACGTATTTGTGCGTAAGTGAATACAACGAATTCAACTGGAATTCGAACTCGACTCCCCGATTTCTCGTCCACTGCACCACAGCGACGTTTCGACAGCAGGTTTTTCTAATTGGAGAAAAGAACTCGATTGACTTTGAGAACTGGCGCACAACTTTCTCAGCCACTAAGTAGGAGACATACTCAAAAGGAGAGTCAATAAATCCGTATCCTGGCGAAACTATTTGGGTCCGAAGTTTACTTAAGTCCATTTGAAAAAAAGAAATTATATTGAAAAATAAATATAACAAAATATATTTTTTTTCGTTTATGGATGTTGAAGTTCTTCCCTCCCACCATTCAGGGGAAGAGTCGCCGACTGACGCCTATTCGGTCGGGTTTCGAGCCTGGGTTATGTAGCAATCGGAGTCTAACCGTACTGATGAGCTGTGATACTGTCTGCGGATGACAATATTTACGCTCTCACACCCTGATTGAGCACTCTGGAAGAATGGTAGACTTTGAAAAACAGTAGCCACTCTAGCATCGCTCATTCAGTAATCACTCTGGCTATTAGGCGCGTAATATGATATGCGCTAAAAAGACGGCCTCATTCCACCGAACGCCCCGTGGCCCAGGATTAGAGTCGACGACTGACGCCAATTCGGTCGGGTTTCGAGCCTGGGTTATGTAGCAATCGGAGTTAACCCTACAGCGAAACAGATCTGTCTGCGGATGACAATATATATATATATATTCCATTTGTAAACGAGTTATTAAATGACCTGGCTTTCTACCGTGATTGGTGTCTTCAGATGATTTGCAACTTATGTTGCGTAACAACTCGTTTACAAATGGAAAACATTCAAAAGTTCTACAATATAATTTCATTGAACAATTTTTAATACAAATGTGCACTGGTCTAACCGTCTAAACCTATCATGAACAGAAACTAAGTATCAATCAATCAATCAATCTATATATATATATATATATAAAGTTCTTTATAAATGGAATTTTGTCTGTGTGTGTGTCCGTTACTTATAGACTCCGAAACGGCTGAACCGATTTTCTTAAAAATATACACAATTGTACTATAAGCGTCTGCAAGTGTTCTTAGCTAGGTTTTGTGTCGAGGTACCCGCGATAAATATCGAAAATCGATAATCGAAAAAAATCGGGTTATAGAAGGAGTGGTCCGATTTTAATCAAATTTGATACACTCATAGACAAAGACATAAGAAACGATATTCAGAAGTCTCAAGGTTCCAGTTCTTACAATAGTGCAGAAAATCGATAATATATATATATATAAAAGGCAAGATGTTTGTGTATGTGTCTGTTTATCTGTCTGTATGTCTGTATTTTTTCAGCCCTTTTATTTTAGTTTTTGCTTCGTGTTTGGCTCTAAGTAGGTATAATTGTAGTTCTTAGTCTCAGCCATGATACCATTTACTCAGAGGACTTATTTAGCCTTCAAAATTCAGTTTACGACGAAAAAAACTTATTTGATATCGATACCAGGAAATCACAATTTGACTTCCATCCATTCATTTTTCTGTCAGTCTACGGTTTCGCTTTAACTGGAGACAACTATTGCTTTTTTAGTCTTTCGTGCCAACGTCCAAAGAGTCTGAGCTCCAGGATAACGATATATATATATATATATATATATATAAAATATCACAACATGCAAGGCAGTAAAGCCACATGGGGGAGGGTTACTGAGTGTGGAAAAACAAGAAAAAACGAGAAACATTAGGGGGCGAGAAGTATACAATAGTGGTCAGGAAGATAGAAGATAGCGATTAAAATTACAATGAAATTTTGATGATCAAAGTTGGTTTGAAAGCATGGAGACGGAAGAGAGTTCCACAAACAAGAATTACAAGAAAAGAACCTATTAGCATAGAACTTACGGTTGCATTTAACCAGTTCAACTGAGAATTGCTGATACATTGCCACCAACCTAGTACTGCGCTTAAATTCATAAAAGTTTATGTAGCGAAGAGTTCATCCGAACAACTATCCTGAAACTATTTACAGAAAAGAGACAACATATATATATATATATATATATATATATATATATATATATATATAAATAAACTTTTCCTTTACACCCATTTTATGGGGCAGGTTGTTAGCTCTGCTCCCAACCCCCAAACCTGGAGGAAGGTGATTTTTTAAGCGTAGCTTAGATGTGACACACGGCCGAAAGTAGTGGGTACCCAGTGAGGATCGAACTCACTACTCAATTATAATGATTCTAGAGAGACGAGCTTGCTAACCATTACACCATGCTGAGGTATATATATATATGGTGTGACAAAGTTATAGAACTCGTAGTTCTTTTTACCTTCTGTTCATGCATTTACTTTCATAAAGAGTGCTCGATACAAACGTAGAGCGTTATATTGTAATGGTTGTTACAATGGTTTATAAATTCATAGTCTCACTACACAAAAATTTTCGCGTTTCGAAGCTACTGTTCGCTTCTCATGAAAATTAAATGCTGAAAACGGTTTATATATGGTGATATGATGTTTAAGTGAATGTGGAGTGGGAGCTTATTCTGATTTAGTCGGCCGTATTGTAGCCTTAGAGATATAGCTTTGGGTTAGGAGAGGTAGCTTAGTTTAAGACAGGTTCCTTCAAATGCAGACAAGCCAAAGAGGAATGGCTCAACAACAAATGTGCAGAAGTAGAGAGACTGAGCAGGAACAACAAAGCAGAGATGCATAAAGAGATAAGAGAACTGACAGGACAAACAGGATGCATAAAATCCAAGGAAGGGACAATCATATTAGAGAAAGAGGAAATACTCCAGCGATGGGAAGAATACATAAAGGATCTCTTTTGCGACAAGAGAGAACAACCGAGAATACACAAGGAGATGGATGGACTGGAAATACTAAAATCCGAAGTGGAAGCTGCAATGGCCAAAATGAACAGAAACAAAGCACCTGGCCCAGATGGCATAGTGATAGAGCTGCTGACAGCCTTAGAAGAATATGGCATAGAAAAGATTACCGACATAATAAACGAAATTTATAGCAGCAGAATAATACCAGACGACCTATGCAAGTCGATATTTATAGCGCTGCCGAAGAAACCTGGTGCAAACGAGTGCGAACTACACAGAACTATCAGCTTAATGAGTCACATTACAAAACTGATTGTCAGAATCCTGATGAATAGAGCGAGAAGCAGAATCAGGCCAGAGATAGAGCAGGAACAGTGCGGGTTCGTCAAAGACACTGGAACAAGGAACGCCATATTCATGATTAGGATGCTCTCTGAAAGGGCATTACAAATGAAGAAAGACTTGTACCTATGCTTCATTAATTACGCGAAAGCATTCGACAAAATACGACACAAAGAATTGATGGAAATGCTAGGCAACCTCGACATTTTCGGCAAAGACATAAGAATAATCAAGAATCTCTACTGGCAGCAAACGGCCTGCATACGGACAGGTAACGACCTCAGTAGATACACAAAGATAGAAAAAGGCGTAAGACAAGGATGTGTCTTTTCACCGGATTTGTTCAACCTATACAGCGAGAATATTTTGAGGACACTAGATGACACACCAGGATTTGTTATTGGAGGCCACAACCTGAACAACGTAAGATACGCGGACGATACAGTACTGATTGTGGACACGGAAAGGAAACTGCAAGATCTCATACAGAAAGTAGCAGTGGAGAGTGACAAGAAGGGACTACAAATAAACTTTAAGAAAACTGAGTGCATGGTCATCAGCAAAAGTTACAACCCAAAATGCCAAATACAGGTGAGGGATAACAGAATCAAACAAGTCCAAGAATTTAAGTACCTAGGAAGTGTTCTAACAGGAGATGGAAAGTGCGACACGGAGATCCGAAGGCGAATTGGCATGGCAAAGGACGCGTTCCAGAAGATGAGCAAAATACTAACACACAGGAAGATCTCAATAGAAACGAAGAAAAGAGTGCTAGACTGCTACGTGATGTCAGTTCTTCAATACGGCAGTGAATGCTGGACAATATCATCGAAAATGAGGACAAAACTGGAAGCGGCCGAAATGTGGTTCGACAGAAGGATGCTACGGATATCGTGGACTGAGCATACAAGCAACGACGAAGTGTTAGAAAGAATGGCAACAAAAAGGAAATTGATGCTGAGCATCAGGAAGAGACAACTGAAGTTCCTGGGACATGCAATGAGGAAGGAAGTCTGGAGAACCTGATACTGACTGGTCAGATAGAAGGAAGGAGAGACAGAGGAAGGCAGCGGATAACATATTTGCAGGGTCTGATCAGGTGGATGACGGAACGGGGGTTGCCAGGAGCAACAGGAGCAAACATACTAAGAGCCACAAGGGATAGGGAGACGTGGAGATCCATGATCGCCTACGTCCTGAAGGGACAGGGCACATAGAAGAAGAAGAAGTTCTTATATTAGGATTTATGGGGTTTTTTTAAGGAAGGGTATACATTTTTGTTTATTTTACTGCTATCTAAATGTGATGGGAGTGGCACCGCTGTTAATGATAACGATGTAAGTAAATGTTGGGTGGAAGATTAGGATGATCCAGTCGTCCGTTTGTGATTCTAGAGATGCCGCTTTGGGTTAGGAGAAGGGTGTGGGTAGCTTAATTTTGGACAGGTCACTTTTTCGTTTAGTTTAGGTAATTTTATATTGGGATATTCATAATTCATCTCTACGGTTCAATAGTTCTCTATTGTTGGGGTATTTTAGAATGTGTAGCTTTTCACTTAAGCATAAAGAGCAGATGTCGTTAAGTGAGTTGCAAGATCTAGTTTTTTCTAGGATTTTTCATTTTACTTTGGGTTTCTTTTTTGAGTCCTTTAATTTCCAAACAATATGCAGAAATGGATGTTTGGTTTTGGTATAAGTTGTTTTTGAATGAAGTTAAGTGCATGTACCAGCGCTGCTTAAAAGTGTTCTTAGTAGATCCGATATACACTTTATTTGCCACTGTTTGGCACTGTTGCGCTGGGGGTTACATATGGAAAAATGTTGAGAAAGAGGAGTTAGTTATAGGAAATGTCAGGAGGAGGGTAATAGACGGTTGAGAATAACGGTGTAATGTGGGTGGAGTAGATGAAAAAAGAGCTTGTGAGAATGAATGTGAGTTAGTAGGAGATGTCTATTGACCTTACATTTAAATTCCTGGAGATTGTAGTGCTCGGAGACGCAAAATATATGGAAGGGAGTTCCACAGGCGGGAGGTGCGATAAAAAAAGCTATTAGAGTAGAAAATGCGGTTATATTTTATCGGTTTCACTGTAAAAGGGTGGGATATAGTTGCTAATCTAGTAGCTCGTGTAAATCCATACCTAGGAGGCACCAGTGATCTAAGTTCATTGAAGCAGAAGTCGTGAAAGTACTTATAGAAGAGGCACAGGGAAGCCACGTCACGCCGGTGAGATAGCGACTGCAGCCGAGCTGCCAAGTCGGTATCTATCACATTACAGATTCTACGTTGGATTCTGTCAAGAACCCTGAGGTGAATAGCAGGGGCATCCGACCAGATGTGGCAGCAGTATTCAATACACGGGCGGATGGTAGATTTATATATGTGCAGGACAGACTCAGACGGGGAAAACTTCCTGGCCTTGTACAGTGAACCAACCGTCATAGCAGCGGATTTAGCAATGGATTCGATGTAGTCATTCCACTTGAGGTTCGCTGAGAGTCTGAAACCAAGGAGGCGTAGTGTTTTACTCTCAAAGAGGCAAGCCTGTTCCATGCTAATGAAGGGTAGGAGCGATTGTCTATGATGGTTAATGGAGAGCAACTTCGTTTTGGAAGCAATGCATTTTACGAGCCATTTCTTACCCCAGTCCACCACGGATTGGAGGTCCTTCTCGAGCTCAGTAGCGAGGTTCGCTTTCTCAGCCTCAGCAGATTTTTGGTCGAGGCAAGAGTAAACAGTGGTGAGGTCGGCGTACATGCCTACTTGAGATCTAATGTACAATAAATACCAAATGTACCAAATGTCAATACCAAATGTTTTGTATATATTACTAGCATTAGATAACAAATATACTGTACATAGTACTGGCGGGTGATAGCAAATGTACTGTACATATTTCTGCCAGTAGACACCAGATGAACTGCACATATTACTGGCATTGGATAACCAATCTTCTGTACATATTACTGACAGTAGATATCAAAATCCATTGTACATATTACATGCATTAGATTTTTTTAATCATATCACCCCTAGCAAGGCGGTAACGCCACTGATGTGCAGGAGGCTACGTAAGAGTAACAAGATTGGAAAAGAGAAAACCGGAAACCACATTCTAAGCAGGGAACAAGGGAACAAGGGATGAGCCTCTTCACTTGATCAATAGACTTGGGTGGAGTGTGAACCGGGCGATAGTTTAGTCTATTTACTCCAATTGAAAAAAAAAAAAGGAAAAGTGTGAAAAGATTGGAAAAGAGAAAGCCGGAAACCACATCCCAAACAGGGAACAAGGGATGAGCCTCTTCACCTGTTCAATAGACATGGATGGAGTGTGAACCGGGTGATAGTTTGGTCTATCTACTCCAATTGAAAAAAAAGGAAAAGGAGTGAAAAGATGGGAAAAGAGAAAGCCGGAAACCACATCCCAATCAGGGAACAAGGGATGAGCCTCTTCACCTGATCAATAGACGTGGGTGGAGTATGAACCGGACCGGATCTTCGGACCGACCTGAGGGAACGAGAACCCGCTATTCGGATCCAAAAAATTCACAACGTGGCGAATGGCGGTGGTCCCTTGAGCTCACCGGGGAAACAGGACATACAAAGCAGCGACCGAGCTGGTGCCACGTTAGATAACAACATGTAGGACACCAAAGTTTTCCTAGACAGCGAATTTCTTAACCCTGTCAGCTGAACCAAAATAATGTTTGATAGACTTTAATGTCGCCGACTAAATCATAAATTCTATCTCCATCTTTAAATTCACAAACTTGTTGCGGATACAGGGATATCCGCAAATGTATTTATGATTACAATTCGTTCCTCGTGTAAATGGCATTGGACATATGACAAAGACACTCGAGATAAACAACAAACATGTATTATTAACAATAGAATAGATAGATTAGATTAAGCCTGCAACAGTTAAGGAAGTTGTTTTCCTTTCATCAATGAATGAAAGGAGAAGAGAAAGTCATGTTGAACGTATTAAATGTTCGTAGAGTAATACATACAGTTTCTTGAATTCTTCTTCTTCTATGTGCCTTGTCCCTTCAGGACGTAGTCGATCATGGCTTTCCACGGTTTGTCGTTCCAAGTCGATATCCATTGCACCACAACGCACATCCTATATAATACATGTATATATATAAAAATATAAACTTATATTTTTATTCTTTGTCAGTGATGTTTTTGTGCAGGAGGGTAGCTAGAGAGAATGACGCACGTACAGGAGCTGAACTGTCAGGGAATCATTAACCAGCAGGGGTTCGTTCTCTCTCTCTCTCTCCCCCCTCTCATTCACTCTCCTCCTCTCTTCTTCTCTCTCTCTGTTCTGATTTCTCTTCCTGCCTTTGGACAGAAATCCCAGGCTTATATAAACCAAAATTCTTATGCATCTTTTGCTTTCTTGAGTTCTTGCTTAATTGACATTGTTGCGGATGCCGGGCTATCCGCAAACATATTTATGATTACAATTCGTTCCCCATGTAAATGGCATTGGAAATAAGACAAAGACACTCGCGATAAACAACAATAAACATGTATTATTTATAGTGGGTATCTTATCTTATTTATTCCTTTTCTAGTTGTAGTAGGATTCCGTTCTAGTGAAGGGTAATTGTATATCGTTGCAGGTTAACGGAATTTGGTCTTTAATTATGTTCCAACTATTATATTCAGTCAGTCAGTAAAGTGCCACACGTGATACACGCTTTGGGCTATCATGTCTCGAAAGAACCCAATGTGTTCTGTTGTTTAACCCATAACTGAAGGAAAGAGACGGATTAATAGTTAATATGATTTCAAAATTTAAAATATTATGGATTACTTGTGATTGTATGCATGAGTCAAAGTCTAAATAATAATAAATAATTAATGACTGATTTTATTATTGTGATATTTTTGCATTATATCAATTTTTTTTTTTTTTTTTTTAATCATATCACCCCGAGCAAGGCGGTAACGTCACTAATGTGCAGGGGGCTACATAGGAGTGAAAAGATTGGAAAAGAGAAAACCGGAAACCGCATCCTAAACAGGAAACAAGTGATGAGCCTCTTCACCTGTTCAATAGACGTGGGTGGAGTGTGAACCGGGCGATAGTTTAGTCTATCTATTCCAATTAAAATTATAGTTACTAAGGTCTGCAAATTGAAGGAGAGAGTTTTCAATGATAATATTGAGACTTTAAATATGTGGTTATCTCCCTTTAACGCTCTCATTGTTTTTTATTTTTAAATATATTTTTTATTGCATGAAATTTAATGAGGCGCGAGGAAATTCGCATTCGGAAAATACGACCCAGAAGAAAAAAGTTTGGGAATAGAAGTTCAGAAAATTTCTCAGTCCGACCAAAAAGAGGTTGAGAAAAAATGTCTGATGCAAGATCATTTTATCCATTTTTGGAAAGTGGACAAACCGAGAACTTTTTTCTGCAACCCACGTAAATATAAAAGGACTGAGTAGATTGAGATGCTGAGATGTTAAAATGCAAACCATTGAAAAACTTGAAAGAAAGGCAACGGCAGCTCCTGAAAAAAAGAAAGAAAGAAAGAAAGAAAGAAGGAAGGAAAGAAAGAAAGAAAGAATGAAAGAAAGAAGGAAAGAAAGAAAGAAAGAAGGAAAGAAAGAAAGAAAGAAAGAAAGAAAGGATATGGGGAAGCAGAATTGAAGTGGAAAGGAGCAGTTCGAAGTGTAGGGGGAGCGGTTCGAAGCCGGGGAAGTCGATGAATGAATACTTAACTAATGATGATATTAAACAGTGCGTATCTGGTGAAGAGCACTTGATTGGCTAACTGGTGTCGCTAACTTGTGAAAGCCGAGAGCCAAGCATGTTGACAGCTTTCCCGACTAATCAATCAATTCGTCTTAATGAAGCTGCGACACACGCTATGCCGAAATGCATGTACGGGATTCGGGTGGCGCCATACAATTGCCGACAACTGAGAAAGTGCACAGCCATTGTTTTGAAAGGCAACACTCAGAGTATGTTATAAATGCCTTTGTTTAATTTTCACAAACGTGTGTTCTGGGTGCCGCGCATCGATATTTGAAATGTGTACGCAGTAAATAGGTTCTTACTTAAAATAGGTGCGTATTCGAGGCGTGTAAGATCTGTTTGAATATTATCCTTTCAGGACGTAGGCGATCATGTCTCCTAGTGGCTCTTAGCACGCTTTCTCCTGTTACACCACGCAACCCCCGTTCTGTCATCCACCTGCCAAGGCCCTTCAAATATGTTTTCCGCTGCTTTCCCCTGTCTCTTTTCCCCTCTTGTTAGTATCAGGTTCTCCAAGCCCTCCTTCCTCATTGTATGTCCTAGGAACTTTAGCTGTCTCTTCCTGATGCTCAGTATTAATTTCCTTTTTGTTTTCATCATTTCTAAGACCTCATCATTGCTCACATGCTCGATCCATGAGATTCGCAGCATCCTTCTGTAGAACCACATTTCAGTTGCTTCAAGTATTTTCTTCATCTTCGATTATATTGTTCAGTATTCACTGCCAAATTGAAGAACTGACATCACAGCAATCCAGTACTCTCTTCTTTGTTTCTACCGAAATTGTCCTGTTTCTTAATACTTTACTCAGCTTCCGAAATGCTTCTTTCGCCAACGCCAATTTGCATTCGGATCTCTGTATTGTATGCTCAGTATTAATTTCCTTTTTCGTTTCCATCATTTCCGATGCTTGATCCATGATATTTGCAGCACCCTTCTGTAAAACCACTCTTCAGCTGCTTCAAGTTTTTCCTTCATCTTTGAGGATATTATCCAGCATTCACTGCCATATTGAAGATCTAACATCACATAGCAATTCATTACTCTCTTCTTTGTTTCTAGCAAATGGGTAAAAACCGAGGTCGTAAAGTGAAAAGAATGGTTTGTAAGAAATGAGACTATTTTCAGTAAATATCTAGGAATATTTTGAATAAGCTTAGATTCGTCTAGTGTAAGGTTACAGTAGCAGTACACCACGTGGGGATCTAAATCCCCCACCTTTTTTTAATCATATCACCCCGAGCAAGGCGGTAACGCCAGTAATGCGCAGGGGGCTACTTAAGAGTAAGAAGATTGGAAAAGAGAAAGCCGGAAACCACATCCTAGACAGGGAACGAGTGATGAGCCTCTTCACCTTTTCAAAAGACGTGGGTGGAGTGTAAACCGGGCGATAGTTTAGTTTATCTACTCCAATTGAGAACAAAAAAAAAAAAAGAAAAAAAAGAGTAAGAAGATTGGAAAAGAGAAAGCCAGAAACCACATCCTAAACAGGGAACGAGTGATGAGCCTCTTCACCTTTTCAAAAGACGTGGGTGGAGTGTAAACCAGGCGATAGTTAATAATACAGAAAAAAAAAAAACAACAAAAAAAAAACAACAAAAACAAAAAATAGGGTAAATTCCGAAAACATGAGACAAGCATTGAAAATTGGTGACGACTGATGTGACTCATATTTCTGCTGATTTCTTCAATCCCTACATCGGATGTTCTTTGAAAAGTACGATAACTTGAATCTTAAAATCAATGAATTGTTTAAGTCATTCGAGAAGGGCAGAACGAAAGACAAATGTTGCCTTCAAATAACCTTTAAATAACGATTCACATGAACGACCAGCAATTTATCAATCTTGAAAGGACCAACCAGAGTTAAGTAAATACACCAGAGTCGAATGATTATTCAAGGTCATGAATATTCAATAAATTTATTCAAGATTATTCAAGGTCAATTATTATTGAAAAAATAAACAGCGATAATAAATTTGCCGCTTTTTTACTTGACACCCAGTAGTTATTGTTGTTCGAGATAAGATTTCTTAGCCATAGTTGTAGCACAAGTATTTATTTACCCTACTCCCCCATTGAAGCGAGATGTGGCACAAGGTCAGTTTTTAATGTGGGGAACCCGACGGCGAATATATGGATGTGTAGCATGTGTAGCATAATTTTTGTGCGTAATTCTCTCGCGTTAATTTTATCTGTATATAAAGGTAGAGTAATGGCCATCGGCGAGCCGAGGCCCTTAATTTAGGAAAAATATGTTTATTTCTTCTTCCCACAGCTAGGGTTAAATAGCCGGACTATCCAAGCTCCTAAGTGACGGTTGGCGATAGAAGAACGATAACTCTGAAGTCATAAATATCTGTAGCTCTGCGGAATCACATGCTATAATGGCTCTTGTTAGGGCGGCTAACCAATCCCTGTTGTAGACTCTTACTCAGGCACATTTTTTTTCATTGGGCCCACTCGTGTTGTATAATGCAACTATGCTGAGAGGACGTTCATTATAGATTCTTGGAGAGAGAGCACATCAGCCGTCATTATCAGCAGTCTGAACAAAGCCAGTACGCTCAAACTCTCGGTTACGATGACTTGTGAATTCGTGCTAACATGACTATCGACGACTTCTAAACAGTTCTGTCTATATAGTTTCACTCACTAAACTTGGGTCAAGGCGAAAGTATAGTTTATATGGATTTTTCTAAAGGTGCTGCACCCTGGAGATTTCTTTATATCTCAAACCGAAGTGTTTATATTTATTAGCCAATTGGTGGTTCTTTTCAATGTTTACGTTTTTAAGCGCTAACGACTTTGAACGAAAGGAAACGGGGAATTAAAAAAGTGGATGAAAGAATTTTAGGGACCAAGTGACCACAAAATCGGAAATAGGGTGCATCTTAGCGCCGGTTTATATTAACTGTCATACATGGGATCGGAGTCAATTCCGGTCCGCTTATAAAGGGAGACTGACTTGTCTGCCGCGTGGTTCTTGTATCGTTCATTCATATTGTTAACCACACATCGGGATGTGTAGATGAGCGCAGAGCTGGTAGGAGAGAGAATTGACATAGAAGAAGTTATTCCAAGTATCACCTACTTACCCATCCAGACGAATCCTTGAATAAAACATCATTATCTTTGTTGGGATATTCGTGACATGGCGAATATGGCAATAAAGATGAAGACTGAAGAACAAAAAAATAATATAAATAATTACAGTAACCCATTTCAGAAATACAGAGATATTAAGACATCTTCATAAAATATAAGGAACAGTTTCAGTATCAGGCCACGATATTTAAACGCTGAAGCTCAGACAGCCTAATGAACGAAGAGTCTCATTTTTATCATGATGTAACTTAACCAAGTCAGTCGTAGCAACTCCGGATAAAAATCATAAGATTATGTGTTTTATTCGTGAAATTAAGAAGAAGATTTAGATGAGAGATTGCAGAATATGCTAAAAATATAAAATCCAACTACGTCAGGAGGAAAGGAAAAAGTTGTAATAGACCGAATCGATCGTCAGATAAGCAAGATATCGACGCAGAATTGCAGAGAATATAACGTTCAGTTGAAGAACCCAGGTATATGCAGAAAAGAAAGAAGAAAGAGAGATAGATAGATAGATAGATAGAGAGAGAGAGAGAGAGAGAGAGAGAGAGAGAGAGAGAGAGAGAGAGAGAAAAGAAATGAAAAAGAAAAAGAAAAAGAGAACCAAATAGATAAAGATAAGTTATTATGCTTTGGGCCCCTGTGTTATAATTAAATGCATACATCCACCAACAATAAGTTATTGCAAACATCTTACCACATGCTCAATAAATTTTGTGTATATCCTATCCCATTTTTTGTATTATGTGTTGATTTTCTGCGTTCGTCATAATTCATCATAATTCGACAAGTTTTGGTATCCCAACAGAGGTTTTGAGATTTAATCCCAGTTGTTCGTTCATTGGACATTCTCACTCAGACTTTACTTTTTCTATTCTTTTATTTTAGTATTCGATCATTGCATTGTTCCTTTCATGTATTAACATTTGTATCAAAACCACTTCGCCTTGTGTTCATCCCTTGGATTGTTGGTCAGTTCATGTGTTTATAAAAGAAGCGACCTGGGAAAGATTATATTCGACCGAAATAAATAATCTTATCTATTTATTTTTATTTTATTTTATTGTCCATTCTATACGATCTAAGAGGGATAACTCTTATCCTTCTTGATGTGCAGAATGTAAACATCCCAAATCGGCGTATAATCATAATAGTGATGTTTACGACGAGGAAGGGTATATGACACCTGTTCCTATTTCTCGACGTGATGTTTACCTTTCAACGTGTCACTTTGTGAGCACTCCACGGGCTCATGTCCAGCTTTCGTTGCACGCAGAGGAGATCGAGAATCGAAATGCAAAATGGGGTTAATCATTAGCCGGTCGCTGGAAAGTGTTGTCAAGTGGACGACTCTCCTGCAGCACTCTCAGTTATGGAATGACCCATAGTCTGAAATGTTCTATTTGTGAGCCGACAAGTCAAATGCGATTGTACAGCTTCTTAGAAATCAGGCTACTCTTGTAAACAGAAATCAACTGTGTTTCTTAGTTTTGGTCTTACTAGTTCTATCATACGAATTACAAGGACCGATTTTCGTAAACAGTATGGAATCATGCAACATGTGTTCCATCTTACGAATTTTGACTATCCAAGATGACCAATCCGGAATATTTTATCAGGCGTAGTGATCAAACTTTAAATCTCTAATTGTCCGAAAGTGGAGATCACGACAAGCAAGAGAATCTCGGTGAGACAAAAGAGAGGAAAATTTACCAGATAACCGAAATAATCTAGATTGATATGCAGACAATCCCTCGGGGAAAATAGGCAGATGCAAATTTAATTGAGCAAATAGTACTTCAAACACCGCGTAAATTGTCTCCTTGCTAATCTTAGTTATAGGACTGCAAGATCCAAAAACTCTGGAAAAAAACTAACTTTTCCATTTCTGACAATGTATTCGAGAATAAATTATAAGTGTGTTTATTCCAATAACAGTTTTCAAACCCGAAAAGTTTGGAGATTAATAAACCTAAATACTTTTGATTCTTCAGGTTGACACGCTCTTCAAAATGCAACCGATTCTCAAGTAACGTCAAAATCAGAATAAATGAAAAAAAAATATATATAAATAAATAAATAAACGGGCAACAGTGAAAGAAGACCGATAAACCAAAAAGCTAGAAAGAAAATACTTGGGTAATACTGAGATCTCTGATTGAGACACAGGAGTATACAAATGTAATCAAAGGAAATAATAATAATAATAATAATAATAATAATAATAATAATGATAATAATAATAATAATAATAATAATAATAATCTTTTGGCTATATTATTTAAATGCAGCACATAAAAAAATAGCCAAAGAACTCCAAGAAATGGTTGACGATCCCACTAAAATTCCTGCATGGATGACAAAAGGAATTACATTTCTTCTACCCAAGAATGGTGACACAAACAACCCGAAAAACTACAGACCAATTACATGTCTTCCGACAACATATAAACTACTAACATCTATTTTAACAAAACAAACATATTTATTCTTAGAAAGAAATGACATGATACCGCTTGAACAAAAAGGGTGCAAACGTGGCTGTTATGGTTGTAAAGACCAATTGCTAATTAACAAAATGATCCTGGAAAACTGCTACAGTACAAAGAAAAATCTTAGTACTGCCTGGACAGACTACCGAAAAGCATTCGATAGTGTGCCACATTACTGGATTTTAAAGACTTTAAATATATACAAGATATCGCCCGTCATCATCAATTTCATCAAACAGTGCATGTCTATATGGAAAACAACCCTTTACCTCAATCATATAAATGGAACCTATAAGTCTGATGAAATAAACATCAAAAGAGGTATATTTCAAGGTGATTCTTTATCTCCCTTACTATTCTGCATATCATTAATAGCACTAACCAGTCAACTTAATAAGACAGAATGTGGTTATAAAATAGGCCAAAAGAAAATAAGCCATCTATTTTACATGGATGACTTAAAGTTATATGCTAAGAATGATAATGAGCTGGAAGGTATCCTGCAAACTGTAAAATGCTTCAGCGAAGACATTGGAATGAAATTTAATTTGAATAAATGTGCTAAAGCTACAGTTTTACGTGGATCAATACAAGAAACATCCTCAATTAGCTTAGACTCTGCTGTAACAATAAAAGAATTGAAACCAGAAGAAGCTTATAAATACCTAGGTGTAAATGAGAGCGAAAACATTCACCATAAAAAAATGAAAGAAATAGTGCGTAAAGAGTACTATAGAAGGCTACGAATGATATTAAAAACTGAATTAAATTCACAGAATAGAGTTATGGCCATTAATAGCCTTGCAATCCCAGTTGTCCAATATAGCTTCAACATCTTAAACTGGACTCTAAACGACATCAGGCGAATGGATGCTAAAACAAGAAAGCTTCTTTCTAAGCATAGGATGCATCACCCAAAGGCTGATGTAGACCGTCTATACATACCCCGTAAAGAAGGTGGAAGGGGTCTTATTCAGCTGGAATTGTCATACAAGACAACAACTATTGGCTTACCAACATACATAGAAACAACAAAGGATTGGATGATACAATTAGTAAGGCAACATGAAGAAAGAAAGAAAAAATATTCAATAATAAAAGAAGGCAGTAAATTCAAACAAGATTTACAGTTAGTAGATTCTGTAGAAAAGCAGAACGGAAGCCAAGAGCCGGCTATTGCGGCAAAGAATATGAAAATGAAAGCCAAAGATAAAGCTCTTGAACAGATGAAACAGCGCTGGCAAGACAAACCTCTGCATGGCCAATATCCAGAACGTGCCAATAAATCCAATGTTGACAAAGTTAATACTCATCGATGGTTACGTGCATCTGGATTAAAGTCTGAAACTGAAGGCTTTATTCTTGCAGCACAAGACCAAAGTCTTTTCACGAGAAACTTTCAGGCAAATACTATGCATAATAATATGGATCCAAAATGCAGGTTTTGTGATAAACACCAAGAAACAGTAGACCACCTAATCTCAGGCTGTTCTGTGCTTGCCCCAAATGAATATAAAAATCGCCACGATAGAGTTGGGCAATATTTACATTGGGCAATATGCAAACATTATGGAAAAGCTGTAGGCAAACACTGGTATGAACATCACCCAGCACCGGTTACAGAAATAGAAGATGTAACCATTCTATGGGATTACACCATCTACACAGACAGAAAAATTGAAGCAAACAGGCCATACATTATTGTTAAAAACCAGAAAGAGAAAACTTGTCTATTAATTGATATGGCTTTCCAGTGGATTGTAACATAGCAACCAAGGAATTTGAAAAACTGTCAAAATATAAAGACCTGGAAATTGAAATAGAAAAAATGTGGAAATTGAAAACAAGAGTTGTGCCAGTGATAGTAGGCGCACTTGGAATGATAAAAAATGGAACAAAACAACACATTGAAAGAATCCCTGGAAACCTCAGCTTAAGAGATATACAAAAAATTGTCTTGTTAAGTACAGCTCACACACTAAGGATAACTTTGTCTATGTAACGTTAGGAATGTTAGAGGAGATAGAAAAAAAAAAGATGAAATTGAGCCATAACAACACACCACGACCTGCCTTAGGTCTTTCTGCAAACTTGGTAGGTAGTGCGACCAGAAATTGATTTATAATGAAAAATGACATAATAATAATAATAATAAAGAAAACTCAATCTGTATTAAAAGTAGACCAAAATAAATCTATTAAAATAAACTAATGATGTTCTATAATACAGGCCTACTCATAGTGTATCTCAGGACATACTTAAAAAGTAACATGTTCCACTTGGAACGACGCAAAATTTGGAACATGGTGTAATAAGGTCACGAATTGAAAAAAAAATTATATATATTGTGGCAAGGAAAAAATATTAACACACAAGGTATTGCGATCAGTTCAAGAAAAAGTGTTAAAAAAGATCGCAAGAAAAAAGAACCTATGCAAGTACTGTATAATATCAACACATCAAGATTTCCTTAAACGTGCACATAAAGGTACCAGAAAAATTAAATGTACGAAAAACTAGTGGTTGACTCAAAACGAAAGAAATACAAAGTTCAGTATGTGGCGATCAAACCAGAAAGAGTATTGGTGAAATCTTTATCTATAAAAGTGGCGAGGGTGGATGTCGTATAAGTATTTGTTTGATAGATTCGACTTAGCATCTGCAAAAAACTATATATATATATATAATGTAAAGGTGATAGAATAGAGTAAAGAACAAAGTAGGAAACGTATCACAGTGTAACATGTTTTACATTTATTAAGGCTTTTTCAGAGAAAAATACTGATTTTTTTTTAAAGAGACAGTGTGGGTTGGCTGAATCAAGTGACTTGAGCAAAAGATTTGTGAGTTCAATACCTGGCTACAGCAGAGGTGAACAAAAAACTTAGAAGAGTTGAGTTAAAGAGAGATAACTGATGTTAAGACATCTGGAAGTAGCATGACTCATGGAACTAGAACAATCTACCCGGTGAATAAAATAAAGGGTTCAGTTCGAAATTCCAAACACCTGAAGGCCGAGTGTACAACGACCGAAACGTCGTGAATATGACAACAAAGGTGAGGGCAACAGTCTGAACAATGTAAATAGTGTAAATAATAATAATATTAATATTAAAAATAATAAAATAATAATAATAACAAAATAA